>JAOTRH010097180.1:0-16153 GCA_034768845.1 Heliamphora exappendiculata
GCATGAACATGTGAACAGTGAACATAGATGGCAGACAAAATATAAAAAGATGAGAGATTATTGAATAATAATAAATAAAAGAATGAAAAGATATGTAGCAAGTAAAACCTATTTTGTTTTGAGTAACTTGGTGTACACTTTGATCTCGTTTGGAATAATTATTTATTTATTTATTTTAATTATTTTTATTTTTAATAAAAAAAATTTATTATTTAATTAATTTATTATAATTTTTTATTCCTCTTATCGATATTGGATGGAAGATTAGTTTTTTTTTCATTTATCAAAATATAAAAACAAGTTTTGAAAAAAGAAATAAACTAATAAACTAAATTTTATGGTGTTTATTTTTTACTTTTGTAAACTTTTTTCTATCTTTTAATTAAAACTTATTGCTTTTTTTGCTCATCTTATCAGGACGGTTGGAGAAAATTAAAAAAATAAATTTTTTTTTTAAATTTAGCCCAAACAAAGCCAAATATATGTTTGTGAGTGTGCATGCCAAAAAATATTTTTGATGTGGACGGTCTAAAATAATAGATTTTAATTTTACAGTTTTTTGGTCAAACACGAAAGATTAATAACGAAAATCTTCTTGTGGAAAGATTTATAATAAAGAAGCATAATTACAAATTTGATTAGGTATCTTGTAAATAAAATACAACGAGCTTAGGCTTCCTTTGATGACCGGTGTAGGAAGAAATTAACAATAATGTGTAATTAGTACAATAATTATGAATGAGTTCAGATTAATAATAAAGGTAGATTGATATTACTTAAAAAATTGCACGAATACTTTTTATACTATGACCGTGTATCACTTTATTTCCTGAATTAAAGAAACGTACAAAACGATCTCTTATCTATTCAATGGTATCACTTTAACTCCCTCCGTTAACATTTCGTCTTCTAAGTTAACGGAAAATAGGGTGCCAGAATTGTAGTCATTCAAACAAAAAGAGTTAAAGTGATACCATTGAATAGTTAAGGGAGTATATTTGATACGCTTATTTAATTCAAGTGGTCTATTTATACGCTTATTTGATGAAATGCTAACGGAATGGGTTAAAGTGATACTAGCTAATAATTAAGAGATTGTTACACGGTCATAGTATAAAGGGTGTTCGTGTAATTTTCCTTTGATTATTTATATGTATAGTTTGCAATGGCTTCCTTATAAAGTAGGCTCTCTAGAATACATGTGTTTTTTTTTCCTTGTATTGCAGTCTTTTGGCTTCGATCTTCAGCTCTTTGTCATTGTTAATTCAAGCCGTACTTTACCAACAACACTTCGCACAACTAAATAAACATTGTTCACTCATGTACTTCTCAATTGTCAAAACACAATGATTTATGTAATTTATACAGATACGAATGAAAGAGTAGTTAAAATCGTAGAATTTGTCTTAAAAACTTGTGAGCCCCACTTATACAATAAAAGTGGTTGATTTTAAGTCAGATCAAGCACTTATGATGACTTCGCTAAAAATAATTTATCTGCGTGCAAGGTTTGTCTCGAAAAAGAATAATTTTATTCTTACTCGACATAAGCAAATGCTAACTACTATCTTTAGTAGACTTGGCTGCCATTTATAGGGTTTAAATGTTTGAAAGATAGTTGAAGAAAGTGAGAGCTGGTGCAATTTTAAGAAATTGACAATTATAGGATTAATGATATGAGCAATTTGAGAATTAATAGTAAAATAGAAGTGAGACGATAATTAACTTTTCAATCCACATGATAGGATTAATGATCCTCCCATTGAGTGGGATTGATAGTTCAATTGGATTTTTAGTCCACAGCACACATGCATCACCAAATGTAAATTGAATTTTATTACATTATGACAGAAGTTATATTTTAACTACTTAAGTTTTTATAATTAATTTATTTAAAAAAAAAATTTAAAATCTCATATTACAAGCTTCACCTAACCCAAACTTTTCAAAAAAAATTTAGGTTAAAAAAATCAAGGGCATATTCGTAGTTTGATCCTATAGAAAAATCTTACATTACAAGCTCCACTTAATCCAAACTTTTCAAGATCACCGACCGGCTAGTGTCGCTTTTGTTTTTGAGTGCATGGGTGATTAAGCCGATGAGTCGAAGGATCCGGGCCTAATTCTTTCTTTTTCCCTTACAACTAATCTCACCTTTGCAAAATCACCGCCCCAACAGTTTTTATTTTTTATTTATATTATTTTACTTTATATTTTATTTTATCACTTATTTCGTATTTTATAAAGAGAGATTCTCGTATCTATAAATTACAAATCATATTTTATTATTTTTTCAAATTGTTTTATAAATTATATAAGGAATAATTACACTTACTTCCCCTGAGGTTTAAACTTATTACATGGATCTCTCATGTGGTCTCTGAAATTACACTAACCTCTCATGAGATTTAATTTTTAACATCAATTGCACCAGACTGTTAAAATTTTCGTTGAAATTTAACGAAAATCGCCCATCCTACCTCAAAACTACCATTCCAACCCCAAAATTACTATTCAAACCACCTTCCCCCTTCAAAATCACCATTTCCACCTCAAAATCACCCTTCCCAAAACCACCATTCTGTTGAATTTTGGGGTAAAAATGGTGATTTTGGGGGAGAGGGGGAGGGGGGGGGAATGTGGTTTGAAGGATAATTTTTGGGTGGAAAGAGTGGTTTTGGTGTGGGATGAGCGATTTTCGTTAAATTTCAATAAAAATTTTAACAGTTTGGTGCAATTGATGTTAAAAATTAAATCTCATGGGAGATTAGTGTAATTTCAGATACCACATGAGAAATCCCTGTAAAAAGCTTAAACTTCAGGGGAAGTACGTGTAATTATCCCATTACATAATATTACGATGCTATAATACAAAAATCCAAAATTAAATAATAAAAGAGAATAAATAAGGGAAAAGGGGAAGGTGTAAAATAAAATAATAGTTTTTATAAGTTGTTTTCATTATAAATAATACATTATACAAATAGTATTTGAAGGGCCATGGGCCCAGGATCAAATCCGATGGGCCTCATCGTGGCCCGATCCCCGATAGGCCTAGAAATCGAATGATAGATCAGCCCATCTATGAACTCGGCCTCTGAAGGCTGAGATGATCATTAACTTGCGATATTTCTGGGGTTCGGTTCTTATAATCGAATTTAATAAAGATTCGACAAAGAAAGTACAAACATTAAATGCAACATTATCAGACTAAAAGATCATTAAATGCGATTAGATCGATTTTCTTCTCACCCATCGAGTGCACTGTAGTTTCGGGAGAAGCATTTATTACTAGTATTCAGCCCAAAGAACAGGCCGAGATGGTGGCGTTAATAATGATGTGACTGTGGTGGGCCTGACACCGTTGCTGATGAAACGGCAGAAAGAAGCAAAGCCGTTTTGCAAGTAGGCTTGTCAGGAGAAATCATCACGAGAGCTAAGAAAAAGATGGAGGTTATTCCCCTATGAAAGGAAAACTCTTCCAAGCCAAAGGTATGAACAAAGATAATATAGAAGTCAAAACTCTGTCAATTTACTTTTCTAGTGATTTTTCTTATCTAAAACGTATTAGAATTTCGTCATTAGAGTGGCTTTCGGCGAATTACCGCCGGCCAGCTCATGTTTGTTAACTCTCGTAGATGTTGATTCATTGGAGGGTTCAATCGGACTGAATTTGACTTATCAAATAAATACAATTTACGGGACACCCTCGTATAATATTAATGGGTAACAAATCAGTTTGGTTACATAAGATTTTTTAAAACTTAATTCATGAGCTGAATCATAAAAAAATAATTTTTAATTATTGTAATCCAAATCATACCATTCACCAAAACAAAAAAAAAAACCAAATCATATGTTTTCGATGGCGATAGGTTTAATGGTTCCATCTTTTTTTTTTCTTTTAAACATCCCTTAAAAAAATAGAATACAAATTGCTCTCCACAAACGGGCCTGATCCATATTTATTGCCTAACTGGGAGGCGGTTTAAAAGTTATTTTTTTATTTTTTAAAATATTTTTTTAATTAAAAATTAAATTTTATTTTAAATAAATTGTTTAGTAATTTAGTTTTTAAATTAACTTTTTTAAAATTAGTTATTTAAATAAAAAATTAATGAGAAATCTTGATAACTCAGTGGTTCTTTGCCTTACATAAGCTCTTTATTTGGTGGTCTGCGGTTTGAGTCTCCGCAGATTAGTTTATTATTTTATATATTTGATATTAATAATTATATATAATTTATAGTATTAATAATAAATAAATTATTAATGAAGAATATTATTGTATTTTGAAAATGAATAGAATTTAAATAGAATATTTTAATAATTTGTGTTTTAATTTAATGGTTTAAAATTTTTTTATTTTTGACAAACTGATCAATTTTTTTTTTTACGTTTTTAAAAAAAAAAAAAAAACTAAACTGAGTTGTAAAACGGGGACCTAAAGCCCACAATCCACGGACAGCCCAATTCTTCTGACACTGCCTCACGTGCGACGTGCGTGTTGTCTTGATCGACACGAAGCTCATTTGCTTTCGGCTCTCGCCATTCCTGATACTCACCATTCTGCAATCTCTCTCTCTCTCTCTCTCTCTCTCTCTCTCCGAACTCTCTATTTCTCTCTCTCTCTCTCCAAAAACTCACATCAATGGCGTCCGCGATGGTAGAGGACAGTAGCTTCGAAGAAGACCAACTCGCTTCGATGTCAACCGACGACATCGTTAGGGCTTCAAGACTCCTAGATAATGAAATTCGAATCCTCAAGGTCAGATCTCATTATCACTTCCACCGTTTATTTTTGTCGATCTTAGTTGTTTCTTGTTCTAAATCCAATTAAAATTTTTGGGACCTGCAGGAAGAATTGCAGAGAACGAATCTTGAACTGGAATCTTTCAAGGAAAAGATAAAAGAGAATCAAGAGAAAATCAAGCTCAACAAGCAGCTTCCCTACTTGGTTGGGAACATTGTCGAGGTAATTATTTACTTTTTCCGATTCCGGTGCATTATCATTTGTGTGGCCGCATAGAAGAGATATTGAAAACTTAGGAGAACCGAAGAAAATGGGAAGGGCGCTTACAACCTATTTTTGTGTTTTCTTTAATGTGTGTAGTTTAATGAATTCATATTGTGATTGAATATTTAAGATTCAAGATAATACTTTTTTTTTCTTCTTCCAGTGGGTATCTTATCAATTGCTGCTTAGGCAGAGTGTGATAGCTTTTTTTAATATTGTTTTTTTTTTCTTCGTATCTTAGTAAAAAAAATTTATATTAGTTCAAACAATAATATTTTTTAGATTTTGCTCGTTACTAGAAACTCAAAAAGTAAAAAAAAAAAAAACCAAAGAAAAAAGTTCAGATGGGACGAAAAAAGCCACTTTAAGGCTTTTATGTGATTTTTTTTTTCATCTTTAATGAACTTTTTTTAATTTTTTTTAAAAACATCTATACTTTTAGATTTGTTTTATCACGATGAATTGAGAAAATAAAAAAATTAGCCCAAGAAATGAAAAAAAAGGTTCATAAAACACAAAAAAAAGGTACTAAAAAGCTAAACCAAACAGGGCCTTAGCCGCAGAATGATATTGTATGTTTCGCAAGAAAACCCTAAATGTGCTGGTTTAGTTTTGGCTGTATATATGCTTGTAGGAGATGTACAGTTTGCATTTGAAGAGCCAATACTATATATTTTATGTTGAATGGATTGTGTGAGTTGAGTTTGAGTTCCGAATGCATACATTTCACTGCATTCTTCCTCATGGATGGTTGAAGAGGGGTAGTACACGCTTATTTTAGAAAATTCAGAAACAATTTGCGAGCAATAGCTCTAGCGCGCCAAGGGTTAGAACGAGCTCTAATCGAGTTGGTCGCAAGCTGAGATCAAGTATCTTATTTTTTTAGTGTTAAAAGTGCTAATTAGCTTATCTAACCAAACTTGAGCTGAGTTTAAGTATTGATAATATATGTTTAAGGATGGTTTGTTTATAACATGAGTCGCTCTCAAACAAGCTTTTGTTGAGCTCTAGTAACTTCAATTGTTCTACAATCTTTTTTGTTGATAAGTAAAAAAAATGATTGTAGAGTAATCCTACAATGATTGTAGAACAATTCATGCCCCTTCAGAAATCTATATTGAACCCACATTGGAGAGGGGCAGATTGGGACATTTCCCAATACCCTCTTGAAACCAATGGGGGTAGATAGGACATGGAATCATGCAAACTTTGAAGGGGGTGTGATACGGTTGCGTAAGATAAAAACTTGATTTGTTTTACAACAATACCCTTTCCCAAGTCTATCTTGAAACTACATTGAAGAGGGGCAGGGTGGGGTGTTTCCCATAACTTTCTTGAACCTGAATTGGTATGGCGGGGCAGGCCATGATGCAAAGTTTGTTAGGGTATGCATGCCTATTGGGTTTTAATAGATTTGTATGAACTGAAAACCAAATACTTCGAACCAAGTTAGAAACTGAGAAAAAATGTTGGCATTAATAGTCTTATTATAAGCAGCAAAGTATTGAATACACTGCCATCAGAGATGGTGTTGAACGCTAGGTGTGCCCGCACAAAGACATGATAAGGAGAGGAGGGACCATGCTTTAACAATCAAGACAGGATACTTGTGATGACAATCAATGCTTCAACATAAGTTCAAAAGAGGCTTCTTGACAATGGATAGCTGATGATGAGTATTGTTTTACTTGCAATGTTCTTATTGAAATCTAACAAGTTTAAAGTGAAGTCCTATTCTGGATCTTTGTTGGGTGACAAGGATGTCTCATTTCATGGACGGCCATTTGCAGGGCAAAGACACCTACAAAAGTTGCAGTTTTTGTGTGTACTGTGTGCATGGAAAGATTCTCACTATAGAAACTTTATTTGGGGAAGACAAGTTGATGTCAATTGGTATTGTATGTGTAAAAGTGATGACGAATCAGTGGATTACCTCCTCATCATTGTTCGGTGGTTAGGGAGTTTTGGACTTTGTTTTTGCTTTTGTTCAAGGCAGTTTGAGTTTTTCTTTGTTGAGCGATGAAGCCTTTATTTTCTTGGCGAGGTGCTAGAATTGACAAGAAAACGGTGTGGTATTTGGGCCTTTGGCTCTAATTTGGTCTATTTAGAGGAAGCTCAATAGGAAGACTTTTGAGGACATGAAGACTCCTATCTTTGTGTTAAAATTTAAAAGAGACTCTTGGCCGTTTTGTATATTTGGTTTTTGGGAGGAGTTGAGCCTTCCCTGAACTAATTTTCTGCTTTTGTTAAGTGTGTGTATTATTATTATTATTATTATTATTATTATTGTTTTTTTTTTCATGTATTGGTTTTTGCATTTTTGTGGAAGATTTTCTTAGGTCAATGTATACGGGCAGCATCCCTTTGATGCCTTTTTTATGCATATTGTTGTCCACTTACTAGAGGGAAAAAAATCATAGGGTAACTACAAAATTATAAATATAGTCATATAATTGGGACAGGCTGGGTGGATACCCCTCTCTCAACCCCCTCTGAACGTGATCATGTTTTCATCTTCTCCCCCAAACCCGGTCCTACTCCCAAACTGTCATCCTGATAAATGTTTTGCCTTTATTGGATTCTGTCTGTTTTCCAAATAATTGGATAACCAAGCCAGGCTAATTGGATGGGATGTATTGTGTCAGTTTATTGTCCATCTAGCCGCTCTCCCCATGACCTTTCTACTTTATATCTAAATAATTGTAGTGTACATTTGAAAGTCTAGTTTGCCATGACATGCTTATTCAAGTTCCTATGAGGGATGAGTGTTTTGCTGTAAATTCATAGGTGGGAATTTTAATAGCAAGGTCTGCATTGCTGTTGAAGTTTAACACTGCTGGTTGCTCACTTCAATCTTTCTGTTCTTTTAGATTCTGGAAATGAACCCAGAAGATGACGCTGAGGAAGATGGTGCAAATATTGATCTCGACTCACAGAGGAAGGGAAAATGTGTTGTATTGAAAACATCTACGCGTCAGGTAAACCAACACGTTCTTTTTATGTATCTACGTATTTCATTTGTTATATTCAAAGTATCATTATGAATTGAACTTCTTTCTTCTTTCGTTTTTTTGAACTGTGTGTTCTTTTTTCCTTCTTCCCTTCCCTTTCTGCTTTTACCTGTTATTACTGATTTTTTTTTTTTTTTGAGTTGAGGTTGGGGGGTGGTGTGGTGTGTTAGTGTTTTGGCAATGGTCTTTCTTAATAAGGAATTGCAGTGCAGAGGCACTGCTATTGAAAATTATTTGAGGCATGAATGCAATAGGGTGGATTGGGACATTACATTCGCAGGTTGTTGCATAATTAGGAAATTGAACTAGTGTTGCGTTCTTTGAGGGGCATTACACATGGTTGGTTGTTTTGGAGGAGGGAGGGATGAGTGTAGGAGGATGGATTTTGGGTTCAAAGATTATGGTTAAGTTTTCTTATCAACATGGTTGATTCTGTTAACTGGGTCTTTCATCAGGAATGAATTGAGAGTGCCAGAGTTCCTTCCCATATGACATTCTTTGTATAGGAGATTCTTGTGGTATAAAATTTGATAAGAGGAGAGAAGCGTAACTGGTGGGCACTGTATGTGCAAAGAACATAGTTGATATATCAATATTCATGATGAACAAAAAGGTTCAACAACACTTGCTGAAATAGATGGAAAAACTTTTTACATGTACAAAAAAATAAAAATCTAATATAGATATAAATGGTATGAAATAAACTAATACAAGACTTTATTGTTAATGGTCTAAGCCCTGCTGTCATCTATAAAACTGTATACACGTGTCCGTGTGCCCGTGACTTGAAAGAAAGAAAAGGGTTAACAGGAAAAGAAAAACAAATATGAATTACAAGAAACAAGCATTGAAGTTTAACGAAGCTAAAATATTCGAATTTCAAAATGATCAATTTAACCAAAATATGCATAACAATTTATAAATCCACCACACAAGTTCCAAAATTCTCAATTACTTGAAGTAATCTATCGTTCTTTTAAACCATGGTCTATGAGCCTATGCTCTACAGCAAACCATACTCCCATACAAGCTACTAGTCTTGTTCTTTCCTTTTTTTCGTCAACCATTTTCAACAAAGTATGAAAAGAAAGGCCAAATTCCCAATTTCAAATAGCAGTAACAGC
Organism: Heliamphora exappendiculata; assembly: GCA_034768845.1. Taxonomy (NCBI): domain Eukaryota; kingdom Viridiplantae; phylum Streptophyta; class Magnoliopsida; order Ericales; family Sarraceniaceae; genus Heliamphora; species Heliamphora exappendiculata. The sequence continues at coordinate 9,153 of JAOTRH010097180.1, forward strand.
TTAATTTATATAAGGAACCCAACTGCCGTCGCAAAGGGGCCAAAGTACCCAGACCAGCAAACTTTTCAAGCCTTAAAAGTGTTTGAGAGATCAATTTGCAAGAAAAGGCAAAAAGAATCTGCAAAAAATTTGAACTGTAGAATTGATGATGAATATAGACTGATTCACCTATTTACTAATTCACCTGCAGATTCAGGCCATTTGTCCCATCAACCAAATAATTTGAATCAATTAGGGCTTGAATTATCTAAATCCATAATATTCATGTTACTCATTGTATGACTTTGACAACCATGGCAATGAAGCCAAGACTGCAATGTGCATCATGTTCTCATCCTTTGTCCAGCAGCTGGTGATCAACCTCTTCTCGTCATTTGGAGTTTCCGAAGTTTACACTAGATTAGTAGTAGATGTCTTCCATGCTTAGCAGAGATGTAGGATGAGTAAGGGGAAAAGGTGGAAGCTCTTTGTTGTTTGATATTGTTTATTTGGGGGAAAGAAACCAACTTTTTTTAGGGGGCACTGAAAAATCTTTTTACGTAGTGTTTTTATTGAGTGTATCTCAAGGAGGGTTGGCCTTTGTTGAGTGTATCTCAAGGAGGGTTGGCCTTTGCTTGATTCCATTTTGGATTTTGTAGACAACGAAGATGTAGAGTGGTGTAAGGTCTTTAGCCTATTTAAATATAAGTGTGTGTGGATTGCTGCTTTTTTGTGCCTCTTCAATTTACTTATCAACAGAAAGTATTAAATTTTTTAGAAACACTGATTATCAAGTGCATGCGTGTTTATTCAGAGTGGTTTTTTTTTTTCTTCCTCCTCTAATGTCAATTGGAATGCTGATAATTTGACTGTGGATGTTAATGATAAAACTCTAGTCTGATGGCTTTTGTTGCCACCTGATATTTTTGTTGTGTTTTATGCTTCTCGATGTGCTGTTCTTCTCTTATCTTGAAACCCTATATTTATATGTCTTGACTGCAGACTATCTTTCTGCCTGTGGTTGGTCTTGTTGATCCCGACAAGCTAAAGCCTGGGGATTTGGTTGGGGTGAACAAAGATAGTTATTTGATCTTAGATACCTTGCCCTCTGAGTACGATTCCCGAGTTAAGGCTATGGAAGTTGATGAAAAACCAACTGAAGATTACAATGACATTGGAGGGCTTGAGAAACAGGCAAGTTTCTTAGCTTTGGCGTGTTGCGCACAATCACTTTTCTCATAGACTGATGTCAAGTACCTATATATGCTTCTCACTTGGAGTTTCTTACAAATGAACAGATCCAAGAATTAGTTGAGGCTATCGTTTTGCCAATGACACACAAAGAGAGGTTTCAGAAATTAGGGATTCGACCTCCCAAAGGAGTGCTTTTGTATGGACCTCCTGGCACTGGGAAAACTCTTATGGCTCGGGCATGTGCAGCTCAAACTAATGCTACTTTCTTGAAGCTAGCAGGCCCCCAACTTGTACAGGTATACTCTCTATCTCTCTCTCTCTCCCCCTCACCCCTTTAAGTATGCTTAGGGTTTTTTTTTTCTCTCCCATTAATTTTGGAATGGTTTTAACCATAAAGAAGCGAACTACACCACAGATTGCACGCAGTTTCTCTTGATCCAACCAATTCCTGTCATCATCAATACTTTGGGTGATCTGTGGCTTTTTGAGTCAATATTCCTTTTCCTTTATGCACTAAGGGGTGGAAATTGTTTTCTTGCTTATATTAATAGCTGGTGACAAAAGATTCCATTCCCAGTTAGGATGTCAGGGTACTGTTGGGGTCTCAAACTACTCTGGTGTTAAAACACATCTCAAGTAAGGTGCAGCAGTTTTTACCAGAGGCCGAAGTAATAAGTCGGCACCCTTTCTTATTTATTATGTCATTTGTCAAGACAGTGTCCCAGTCAGTATATGTGAGAGGAAGAATAATTCTCTGAATTTGGAGATGTTTATGACGTAAAATATTTATTTGGCAGGTTTGTAACTTACGTTATGTCATTGTCTTCTTTTTCTTCAGAAGTTAATGAATCAATTATTGTTTTTTCATGGTTTACTCCTAAAACTCAACATTACTCAAGCATTCTTAAGAAGGATTCTCTAGTTATTGCCTTTAACTAGTCGTTACCTTTGTCATCCTGCCTTGATTATTAAAATTGGATACGTAACATTATCCCTTAAAGTTTGACTCAAGCTATTTCTCGTGGGGGGAAAAAAAGCAATCATCTTTTTGTATAATGTACACTGTCTGCAGCATGCTCAAGTAGACTGATTTATTTTGGTTTAGTGTAGTAGTCAAGATGATTTGGTAACCAAAGATTTTATGCATGTAGATGTTCATCGGGGATGGAGCAAAACTAGTCCGTGATGCTTTTCAACTTGCAAAAGAGAAATCTCCTTGCATCATCTTCATAGATGAAATTGACGCTATTGGCACAAAGCGGTTTGACAGGTGTTCTACATATTTGTTGGGTGTTCTACATATTTGTTGTGTGCAGCGTTCTTGGTTTCAGTTTTTATTTGGTTATTGTTTGAATCTTTGGTACTATGGTTTTGGGTTGTCTTATTTATTTTGTTCATTATGTACCCAGCCTCACTAATAATCTTTTAAAAAAAAAAACCTTTATTGCAGTGAAGTGAGTGGGGATAGGGAAGTTCAGCGGACAATGTTGGAATTACTCAATCAGCTTGATGGTTTTAGTAGCGATGACCGGATAAAGGTTTTTATCTCTAGACTTCAATTGACTATAATTTCAGTTTAATGATCGTTCAGTGGCAATGTTGGCTCCTGATTTTTGTAACCCACTGCCCTGATGATTGTTGCTAGAGAATTTCTCATTCTTGCTTGATGCTTGCCAACTTATCATCTCTTCACACATCTGATGCCTGGCTACAAACACTACTACTGTGACTGCCCCTACTTTTGTTAAGAATAAATAAATAAATAAAAATCAGGTTTTGTGTTCATGCTGATCTGCAGTTAATATATATTTTTTGGGTACTTATGAACCATAGGTGATAGCAGCAACCAACAGAGCTGATATTTTAGATCCTGCGCTCATGCGTTCTGGCCGATTGGATCGTAAAATTGAGTTTCCACACCCCACGGAAGAAGCCAGAGCTCGAATATTGCAGGTAGTTTCAACAATCGTTCTCTCCTAAACTTCAAACATTATATCCTCATTTCTCGCCGTGGGGGAACTCTTCTTGCATCATTCGCTTTGGAATTGTAGATCCATTCCAGGAAGATGAATGTTCACCCAGATGTCAACTTTGAAGAGCTGGCTCGATCTACTGATGATTTCAATGGGGCACAACTGAAAGCTGTTTGTGTAGAGGCAGGCATGTTAGCCCTTCGACGTGATGCCACTGAGGTCTCTCTCTCTCTCTCTCTCTCTCTCTCTCTCTCTCTCTCTCTCTCTCTCTCTCTCTCTCTCTCTCTCTCGTTCCATGTTTGACAAACTCTTTCTCAGTGTGTGTCACTGTGTTATGCTAAATGTTTGACAAACTTGCGACTAGGCTCAGTAGGTTAGAATTTCAAGGATAGCTTTGACGAAGACAAACATTTGAAAACGAAAGTGATTGAATGCATGTCTACTTGGTCTTAATTATTATAGCCATTTAAGTATCACTATCACCATTCGTGACTAACAATTATGTCACCTTGAAACCAACCCGAAGCAGAAGCTTAGGTCTTCTGCATTGCTTACAGGTTTTTTTATTTTTTTTTAAATTCTGGAGTGGTTTTTTAGATTTTTTTTTTGTCTGGATTGGTTGATTGTGATTCCATTAATGGCTTAATATTTAATTCTATTGTAATTTTGTATGTTGAATTGTGGCCGTTCATGGTTATTTTTACCATTGAATTGCAAGTAGTACTTGACCAGGTTGATGACTCTAGTGGATGGTTATTCACCAATTACTTCTCAAAATAAATGGAGACGTGATTCAAAATTAATTTAGAAACTAAGAAAAATAAAATGAAAAAAAACTCATATGTAGTTCATTCTCCATTAGCTTCTCCTTAGTCATTTCCTTAAGAAAACGTGCCAATAAGAATCATCCATATATCTGAACAGTGTTGAAACTAAGTGGTCACAAGCATTTCTGGTGTGATGTCGTTTCATTTAGTAGTATCATCTAGTTTTTCTCAGTAGATACAGTTTTGTGGTTGAGGCAAGATTTAGACATGCGAGCACAATGGTGGAACTAGAATTCCACCGTTGAGGGGGTCAAGACTCCTGAAAAGCACAGGAAATATCGCTCAGATTAATATAAATCAATATAAATAAATAGTAATGGATTTTTAAGAATTGGGGGATTCAACCTCTTCCCCCCAGGGATGTCCACCCATGTGAGCAAAGTTTGTGTGGTCTGTTATGTAACTAACTGTGTCCTTGCTTATGAGGATGTGGGGAATGATCAGAATGTAAAATAATCTGCTTGTGAAAAAATGTATAAGTAGAAAATTGAAGTCCCAAGCCTGTAATCAGCTTTTTTGGATGCCTTAACGCCATCCCAGTTGATTGGAAAACTGATTTTTTTGGTCCTATTCTCACCTGGAAAACCTGTTAAGGTATCTCTGCGCTCAAAAGGAAACTAACAATTGACTGGAAATGTAATTCTTACCGCACAGAAGGTTCTAATAGCATGTTCTAACTATACAAGTATTTAAAAAAATAATAATAAATTATTTTTTCGTGGGAAGGAAGGGTTCATCTGTATTGTATATGAGGGAATTGTTCAGTTTGGTGAACTATAAGACGTATTTATCTTTTTCCAAAAGAACTGTAGTTTGGTTCTAAACCAGTACCATGGCTATAAAACCGTAAACCGAATCGCAAACTGCTGTTCTTTTATTTTGAGAACTAGAGCTGAATCGACCTATATCTAAAAACGGAACCGAATCGCCCGCATCGGACTGTTTTTGCGGTTTAATTGGATATTTTAAATAGCCCTAGAAGGGGTTGGGGAAAACCCAAAAGGAGAAAGTACAAATTCATCATGTGCGGCTTTTTGACTTTATTTATTGATTTTTGGGGTTAGGAACAACTAATAATGAAAAGCAATGGCTTGACATTTTCCAGGTAAACCATGAAGACTTCAACGAAGGTATCATCCAAGTTCAGGCTAAGAAGAAAGCAAGCCTAAATTATTACGCATAGGCTGAGAAGGTATTCGGGCCAGAGAAAAGTGAGTTTCCAATCATAAGTTACTTTTGAGAAGACGATAAATGAAGTGAGCTCCACTTTGCACTTTCAATTATTATAAGACTTGGAAAAGTTTACTTTGGAGTGACTGGTTTGTGTGACATTACCTTACCTTTTATCTTTAATCAATTCATAAACGCCTGAAGGTTCAGTTCAGGTGGTGGGAAAAATTGGCTTGTTGGCTATTGAGCAACCAACTCTTGTGGGAGTCTGCATTGGAGGCTAATCGCCAACATTCCATTGGGATGGTAATTTGCCTCAATCCTACCTCAACCCCACACGTATTGTTCCATTTTGTACGGGTTATTAATGTCCTAAAAACTATGAAGCACTGGTGCAAGTACACTGTATAGGTATGGTACGATATAGGTATGTTAGTACGATAAAATCTAAAATCATAGAGTATGGGTACACTTGTAGTAGGTGGTAAATTTATTTTATATTTAGCATATATGTAATGTAATACTAAAAAATATAGCAATTGCTTTGGCAATTGCTAGCTGGGATTGCTAATGGAGATACTTGTTAGGTTAAATAGCAATTGCTTTGGCAATTATATTGATTGAAAGTTGTTTTCGGCAGTCTCAAATTCTGAGAGAAGAAAGTATTAGAAGATGTCTTTTTTTACACAAATTTAAAATTTTAACATTTTTATTAAATTAAAAATTTTAAATCATGCTACTCAAATTTATTTTTATATAAAAAGAGATAACTTATTATTTACTCTATTACTCTTTAAAATTTTAAAGTTTTATATAAATCTTAATATATCTATTTACGTACTAAAATATATATTTCTTTGTTAGTTAAAATGTACCGTTGCTGAATCCAAAATTTATTGATGGCATACTTAAAAATGTACCAGTGTCGTACTCAACAATTCAAAAAATATTAAATGTATTTTTAAAGTATTTGGTACGTACTGATGCTATACCCTGTGTAGGGGCACTATTTCCTAAGTATTCAAAATTCATAGCTCAATAAAATTAAATTCATCAGAAAAAAAAAAAAAGAGAGAGAGAAGGCTGAAGAACACCATGTGGAGACCATGTAGAACCCAATCATAATTTAGATTCCAGATTATTAATGATTCAGATCCGAGCGTTCAAGTAGAAGCTAAAGCGAGAAATTCAACGTAAAAGCTTGCTGATAAATTATTGTCAAAAACCTTATTCCTCAACGAACGAACGGAAATAAATGTACATATCCCGATCAACCTAAAACTCCATGCTCCAAAAATGACTAATGACTAATGACTATTCTCTTTCTTATGGCTCAAATGGGCTTTGTTTTGTTTGCTTTATTTAAGTCTTTAGATTGAGGGTGTTTGGCAAAGTTAGTGGTACTAGTTTTTAGTTTTTTACTATTAATTTTAGTTACATAATATAATTTATTTTAAATATTTATAATTTTTATTACAAATTATAATTATTTTTTTTTATTTCAGTACAATTTTTACTAAATACTTATAATTTTTATTATAAATTATAATATATAAATTACTAATTTTAATAATACTAAACACCACCCTTAAGTCTTTGGTATTTGGATTCAATTGAGATTAAGTTAGAAAGATTGGGTTTTAAAAGGTTTTAAAGGTTAGTCCATGATTTTTGGGCCTAGAGAATTAAAAACTTGGGCTAAAAATTTTCTGCGCTCATGACCTGGATTTGGGTTTATCTTAAAATGGTCCAATATTAAACCATTTTAATTGGTCTAAAAGTTTAACAACTGCAACCGAATAGAATCCATAATAAAATCGAACCAAACTAATAAATAAAGGCTTGGTTTTAATTTGGA
>JAOTRH010097201.1:0-16151 GCA_034768845.1 Heliamphora exappendiculata
ATTATTATTAGAAGAAGAATAAGGCTTAACTCTACCTCTACGCCACACTAGTATTTATATAACACCAGTATTTATATAAGAGACTCCAAACTAATTACAAAACAACCCTAACATATATAAGTAATTATCTAACATAAAAAAATAATAAAAATAAATAGAAATGTTTTTCTAGCTATTAGTGAATGAGATATGATGGTATAGCTTGGGAATTTAAATCAACAATGCAAAAGTTCTGAAGTGTACTTGGAAGTGGTCGAGTTAATAAAAACAGTTCTTCTACGTACACAAACCAACCACAAAATCAACCACAAAAATGATGTCAGCCATCCACATGGATGTTGAATCCACAGTTCTACATCGATATGGATTGTTGTAATCATTTTCTGTAGTTCGTTCTGTGTCCCTAGATTTTTTCTAATGAAAAACATGGGATTGGAATGTCTATTATTTCTATTTTGTTATGGCATAAAATGAAGGGGCTTGGTTCATGACCCCCCCCAAGGGACTGCTTGCAAATCTTTTAACAGAATTTTTGCTCCATTGTCTTGTTTTTCTTTACATTTTTTAAATAAGTACAGAATGACACATGGAAGCAAAACAAGACAATGGAACAGAGGTTCTCATCAAAAAGAAAAGAAAAAGAAAACAGGAAAAAGAGGAAAATGGGTAAGAATAAAGGAAGGAATAATGAGAAGGAAAAGAACAGGTAAGCATACAGGAAGATTACCGGGAATAATGAGAAATATATCAAACATCAAAAACTGTGAAGGCATGGTGCAGTTGATATAAGATTCAGAGTGTTCACCTCTTTTTATGCACAATGGCTAAAAACAAAACCCACAAAATACAACAAAGGCTTTTAAATGTTTGTAATAATTTGTAGCCAGTGTGCATGGATTCCATGTGTCATTCTGTACTAATCCATACCCAAGCTGCAATAAATCCATCAGCATCAAGTAGCACGCTAATAAACCAGGCAAGTGGAGGAAAGAGGAAATGAGAAACTTAAATATTGACCCAAAGGCAGTTCTGCACTATTACAAAAATATGTATCACTACAACAGTTAGGGACCAAAAATGTGTTCTTGCACTGATAGTTGTAAGTATTGTAGACATGAAAATAAAGCATACTGTATGCATACAAATACGTGGCACTAAACGTCAAAAAGCACATAATAAATATGTTTTTACCAAACCACAATCAAAGTTACTATATTCCTCCCCTAATTCGTATTACTATCATATGCAGCTATTAAAACACCAATGGTAAACAAATCCAAGACAAAATTTTTGGATGCAAAGTGGTTGCTGGGGAATCTCTGCATTCACTGCTGCAGATAAACCTTAGACACCCATCTATTTTGACTCACACAAAGGGTTATACCACACCAAACATCATGTAATATTTTTTTCCCCTACCCATTTCCACCTTCCTTGGTCATTTGTTGCCCTTGTGTTTATGCTTCCTCAAGGGTCCACAAAATTTTGAAAAAAAAAAAGGGCCAATTCCTCTTTAAATCACGAGGTTTCCTTAATATTTTCCAAGCTCCTTACTGCCATTAGCTAATGATTTTCCTCAGACACCAGTATGGTTTCAAAAACTCTGACAACTTGGCTCAGTTGGAAGAAGAAGGAAAGGGGAAAAATGTTTTGTGGGCTTAAATAGAGCCGCATAACAGTTCATTGAGGTCTACATAGAGAGCCCATAGAGACCTCATCATTGGTGAAAGACAACTTGTTAGGAAATAGTAGGCTGCCCACACCAGTGCCACACTTCCATAAGAAAACCATACAAGTCCAGTGATGCGGGTTGATACCCATCACCACCATCTCAGCAGCATGAATTGTGAAAATCATTGATTAGGGCTATACGCCAATAACTTAAGCTTATGAGTTTAGTGGTTAATATGGAACAAAAGCTTCCAAGGATACCTTGAGTTCAAGCATCAACCTTCACATTTATGTTGAGAATTAGAGTTATTTTTTGTTTCCTTGTTTATCTTGTCCCTATAAGGGTATTTATGTAATATAGAGCTTAGTGGAATAAATACAAAATGTTGTGGTAGAGAACCCTCATTCTCACCATCAGTTGTCTACTTGTCTCTCTCCCTCTCTTTTCTCTCTCTGTTTTTCTCTTCTATTCGTTTCTCCAACATGGCATCAGAGCAAAGCTAAAGACCGTTGGGATCGACCTTCATCTCTTGCCTCTTTTGTAATATGTGCTCTTCATTCCAGGCCTGATCAAATACCATAACTGGTTAGTTAAAGAAAAAAATATAAAATACCAGTATGGATGCCTGAGAGAGCTAATCATTTCATACATAAATATATGTATACATATATATATATATAGAGAGAGAGAGAGAGAGAGACACACACACACACACACACACACAAGATCCCTATATGGGTTTTTCGATTTTTTTTTTTTTTAAATCGAGGTTGAAAGCAGACAAATAATAACGCAGCGATTTAAGGTTAAAAAAGAAGAGAGAGACTGAGAAAATATTATTAGGAGAATAATAAGGCTTATCATCAACCTCTACACCACACCAGTATTTATATAAAATATACCAAGCTACTTACAAAACGACCCTAACATACATAAGTAATTATCAAACACTCCCCCTTAAACTGGAGAATTGAGGTTGAACATGCCCAGCTTAGAGAGAAGTCACTAGAAACCAAAATCAGCTAACGGTTTGGTAAGAATATCACCCAATTGATTCTCTGAGCGAACTTATGGAGTGACAATTTGCATTGTCATTATTAAGTCCCGAATAAAGTAGCAATCAACCTCAATATGCTTCGTGCACTCATGGAACATAGGATTATTAGCAATAAATATGGCTGCTTGATTATCACAAAATATCTCCATAGGGCGAGAAGACGTGATGCCGAAGTCATAAAGAAGAGAACAAACCCATAACATTTCAGAAGCAGTATGAGCCATAGCATGATACTCTGCTTCAGCACTAGAACGGGCAACAACATTTCTTACTATGCCAAGTGACAAAATTATCGCCAACAAGGGTACAATAGCTAGAGGTGGACTGCCTATCAACGCGACTACCAACCCAATCAGCATCACTAAAGCCAATCACAAACAAATGATCAGATGAACAATATAACAATCCGCGACCTATGGCAAGTTTCAAGTAACGAAGAATACGACAAATAGCATCAAGGTGTGACTAACGAGGAGCATGCATAAACTGGCTAACACCACCAACAGTATATGTCATATCAAGACGGGTGACCGTGAGGTAAATTAATTTCCCAACAAGCTGCCGATAACGACTAACGTCTAGTAATGGTTCTCCATGTTCAGCATCGTGCTTAACAGTAGAATCCATAGGTGCACCAACCGGATGAGCACCAAGTAACCGAGTCTTAAAGAGAAGATCAAGAGTATACTTACGTTGGGATAAAGAGATCCCTCGAGAGAAATGGGCGGCCTCAATCCTAAGAAAGTAACGAAGAACGCCTAAGTCCTTAGTATGAAAATAATAAGCCAAATGTCATTTTAAAGAAGCTATACCAATAGAATCATCACCAGAAAATATAAACAATCAACACAATAGTATCAACACAATAATGATGAACAAAAACCGAATGATCAGATGTGAAACGCTGAAAACCATATATGCAATGGCAACAGAACTGAAGCCATCAAACCGGGCACGAGGAGATTGCTTCAGACCAAATAGAACCTTACACAAGCGACAAACAAGATACTCACTACCAGGCACAACATAACCAAGGAGTTGTTCCATATAGACCTCCTCCTAAAGATCACTGTGAAGAAAGGCATTCTTAATATCAAGTTGATATAACGGCCAAGAGTGAGTAACAGCAATAGATAGAACAATCCGGGCAGAGTTAAAGCGAACCAATGGACAAAAGGTTTCCAAGTAATCAATGTCGTGGGTTTGAGTATAGACTCTAGCGACCAAGCGCGCCTTGAGACGTTTAACAGAACCATCCGGAAGTACTTTACTGTATACATCCAACGACATCCCACCGCTTGCTTCTCAAGTGGAAGAGTGGTAAGCTCCCAAATTTGTTTCTTTTAAAGGCATGCATATTCTCATCCATAGCAAGTTTCTAATCAGACATGGACATAGCCTACTTGTAAGAAGTAGGAATAGAAATTGACGACAAGATAGAAGTAAATGAACGAAAGCAAGAGGACAAATAATCATAAGACACAAAGTGAGCAATACGATGTTAGGTGCATATACATTTACATTGACACAAAGCAATCGGTAAGTTATCAGAACTAGGAGCGAAGGAGATAGGAACCTCTATCGAAGAAGATGAAGAATACGAGCCATATGAGACAATGGGCCTATCTTGAGATCGCTGATAAACCTGCAAATGTGGATTAGAAGGAGAAGATGGTGACATAGGGAGAGGTAGAGGAAGAGTAGAAGAAGAGAGATTCCCCCTCACGACAACAGATGAGATCAGAAAAAAGTTGATTACCAAAGGAAGTAAATAGGGGAGTGAACTCAAAGAAGGTCGCATCACCACTCATAAAGTATCAACGAAACCATGAATGATAACACCGATATCTTTTTTTGGTACAAGAGTATCCAAAAAAGACACGCTTACGTGTTCGAGGAGATAACTTATCATTACCTCAATCAAGAACATGCACAAAACCAATACAACCAAAAACACGAAAAGTGAGGGAGAAAGGTGAAGAGTTAGGATATAACAATGAAAAGGGAGACCCGCGATCGAGAACAACGGAAGACATGCAATTAATAAGATAACAAGCAGTAAGGACAGTGTCACTCAAAAAGTGTTTTGGAACGTGCAAGAAACAATAAGGTAGGAGCAGCATCTAGAAGATGACGATACTTGTGTTCAGCAATGCCATTTTGTTGTGACGTGTGAGTATAAATCGTGTGATGAATAATACTACGATCGACATAAAAGATAGCAAAAGTAGACTGCATATATTCTAACGCATTATTAGATCAAATAACTTTGATGCGCTTTCCAAATTGAGCCTATGTTTGGACTAGCTTTTTTTGTAAGCTTTTTGGCTTTTTGGCATTCTGGCTTTTTGGCTTTTTTTTTTTAAATAATGTAAAAATACATAGAAAAAGCAAGCTAAGGCCAAACAAGTAGGTTTTTTTGAAGGCTTTTAAGCAAAAAAAACTCCTAAAAAAGCTAGTCCAAACATAGGCTGAGTAAAAATTTCATTATAGAATATAGAGAGAGCATGAGGCTATTCAGACTGGTGTTTCAACAAAAAGAGCCAAATCATACGAGAGCAGTCATCAACAAAGATAACAAAATAAAAATATTCACTAGTAGTTGCAGTTCGAGAAGGACCCCAGATGTCCATATGGACAACATATAAGGACTCGGATTAACAATGATGACTACGACTAGGAAATGAACTACAGTGATGCTTTCATAATTGACATGCTTCACGGTCGAAACTGGACATAGGAGGTAAGTTGGGGATGGCCACCTCAAGCTTAGCCACCGAATGATGAACTAAGCAAAAGTGCCACTAAAGAGGTGGAATGGTAGCATTTAATGCTGATGAAGTATGGGAAAGAGAACCAGAATCAATGTCAAGATAGTAGAGCCCGTTCTTCTCATGCCCCGAAACAATTATCTTCTTGGCCTTGAGGTCTTGAAAAACACAAGTAGGAGAAAAAGTTACAGAGCAATGTAGAGATTTAGTGATTTAAGTAACCGACAACAAGTTAAAAGGAAAATCAGAAATATAAAAACTAAAAAGTAAGGCCAAAGAAGGAGCGGGATGGACACGTTGCCCATGAACAGGTCAAAATAAGCCATCAACTAAAACTATATGATGTTTAATAGGAGTCAAATTGGAGAAAAGAGACAAATTATCAGACATATGAGAACTAGCGCCTGAATCGATGATTCAAGATGGAGAGGTAAGAATCGCACATGCAATATTACTTGAATTAGCTATAGTTGTAGTAGAAGAGAGAGGCAGAACATCACACAAGGTACGAACAATCTAACTAAGCTGAGTATAGAGAGCATCATTCAAGTCAGAGGAAAGGAGGCCAAATCCAAACACAACCAAACAAGACCAAATCACAAAACCAGATCTGATCAAAATAACTTAATAAGGCAAAATCGAACCACGAAAGAGAGAATGCCAAAAACCAACACAATTGGGATCTGTAATGATCTAACACATCTTGGCAGGGCATCATCCTAAATTTTGATAGGTGTTGCTTTAGTTATATCAAATTACTCCAAAGTAACACCAAACAAGAACCAATAACCAAATGTGATATAGATCGAATCAATAACCCAAAGAACAAAACTTGAACTAAGAACACAGCAGAAGCAAGAAATCCAAAAGAACCAACCAAAGAAGAGCAAGAAACCTTAGGTGCCGACCAAACCAAGAAGATCTAATGCTACCAAATCAAGAATCAATTAGTTCTGATGCAACAACGGCTCCTACCACCCTAGGCGCTGACCAAACCAGAACAAAAAAGGAGTTTTGATGGCAAAAGACAACAACGGTGAGCTAAGAACACTAGGCGCCGACCTCTTTGAAGCTCAAAACATCTCCAATAGAGTTCAAATCATCTAATCGATACCCAAGGCAACTTCTAGGAGTGATTTCGGCACCCATATAACTGATCACAACAACTGAAAAACAAATCTGAGGCTCCAACAACCAAATAGCAAACCCTAGCCACCAAAGCAAATCACAATAAACCAAAGAAGAAGCAAGGAATAGTTGCAAACCCTATCTGCGAAGTTCGTCCAAAACAAGAAGCTTCAAAACACCACTGGTCGACATTGATAAGAGCCCAAACAAGTGTGTCAGACCCTTAATCAGAGCAGAAAAACTGATCGGAACTCATCAAAACCCAAGCCGCAATCTATCCCGGCTGGGAATCAACCAAAAAAACACCAAAAAAGGTTGAATTGACTCTGTAGAACCTTGTATACCTCTAATCGGCACCCATGGAATGAGAAGAAACCATTGATCGAGATTGAAACAACCGCAAACACGATTTGTGAAGAAAACCCTGAGCGGCGTCGAAAATCCTAAAATAATTTGAATAAAATATCAAACAATCGAGAACAAGAAGGAAAAAATCATGGAAGTATGGATCGGGACTAGTCGATCATCTAGGAAGAAATTGATTTTTTTACAACCACGAATTTAGAAAAGAAAAAAATAGGAAAAAGACAGGAAGAATATAGAGTTGGATCGGGATGCTCTGGCACCAAGTTGAATAGTAACGTGGCGATCTAGAGTTAAAGGAGAAGAGAAAAAATAAAAGAGAAAAACTAAGAAAATATTATTAGGAGAATAATGAGGCTTAATATCAACCTCTACACTACACTAGTATTTATATAAGAGACGCCAAGATAATTACAAAACGAGCCTAATATACTTAAGTAATTATCTAACAAAATCCAAATGAGTGATCTCAACCTTATTTTATTCAAAGTGGCTCTTAACCAATGCTTTAGAGGTGCCGATTAGCCTATTGTAGTATTTCTCCAAGGACTTTTGTGGTTCGAAAGATGCTTTTGGAGGTTCCTTTAAAGTTTCGGCCATTTTTCTACATGTTGACAATGATTTTTTCTTTTTTTTCCCCCTTTGAGACCTTTATCCTCAGTCTAGTAACCTCTTTTGGCATTGAACTATCAGTGTTTTTGTTGCAGTAAAGGCTTTCAGCTAAGGCTCTCAGTGTTTCTGTGTGGTTCTCCTTTCTATTGCAGCAAATGCTTTCAGCAGTGGTAATTTTCTTTTGCCTCATGTGTTGATAATATTATGTTTTTTTATCAAGTGTTGACTGGCAAGACACTATGTAATACCCAAGGTATTACAATAGCATTATATGCATGATTTGTTTCATTTAGTGCATATTAATTACATGCAAAGTTCTTGAAATTATTTTGAATGAACATGCATCAAAGCATTCTACTTATGCAAAGAAAAGCATATTGATGCATGTTATACTTGATAACATGAAAATTCTTATAGCTTCCACTTGTATAGTATACAAAGTATAGAGAGAAAAGTTGACGTGGTTCACTGACTATTCTTGTAAATCTGTAATTAGGCGATGACGACAATTTTAAAATCCTTAATTGAGGTGCTTAAAAGATTTATGTTAATATGTAAGAAGCTTTGAGATTAATATGCAAAAATTAATCAAAATTAAGTAGGATAAGTACGATTAATTAACATAATTAGGATTAATTACCGGTAAGTATGATTAACCTAATTAAGTGAGATCAACTAACCTAAACTTGATTAATTAGATTAATACTTGATTAATTAACTTAATTTGGTAATTAAGAAATTTGTGACTCACCTAGTGCTAGGTGTCATTCTGAGGAGCTAGGGTTTAGTTTGTTTGAAGGATTTAAAGTATGGGATTGGATATAATATGAGTGGGGCCTTCATATAATGTGTTTGATTAGGTAATGAGCTTAGAATATAATATCCAATTGAAGCTTATATGTTGGGATATGTATTACTTGGGAGGGGTAGGTATTTTATATCTTGGGATATTTATTATTTTTATGCTTTATATTAGATTTATATTTTAAATATATAATGTTACTACTTACTTGAGGGCTTCCTATCATACCTTCTCTCATCCCTACATTATTGATTACAAGTTTCAGATCACATAACTAGATAATTCAACTTGTTTTCATCATATATTACTTATTTAGGTAGACAACAAGTAAAACTAGTTGATGGTTCTCTTTCTCCTATGTCTGAAAAAGGTTTCATTCTTGTCACACTGTCTCTTTCCCTCTCTTTTCTCCCTTATGCTTTTCTCTTCTATTCTTTTTTCTAACTATTTATTCCCCATCTTGATCTAGTTGTTTGTCCTCCATTATTTATTTTTGTCTACCGGTCCACCTCTCCACAAAAGAGAGAGTGAGAGGTAATATATATCGTGTTAGAGTTTATTTTATATTTTATTGGGTAGCTTAGTAATTATCTATGAGTGACATATATATATATATATATATGTATATATATATATATATGTGTGTGTGTTGTGGAGTGTAGAGGCTAATTTGAGTCTTTTGATTCTTACCCTAATTCTCAATTATTCTCTCTCTTTAATTCTATCTTCTTCTCTCCCTTCAACTCTAAATCACTATTTTGCAATTCAACTTGGCATCAGAGCAATCGGTCCAACCCTAGAAAAGTTGTGAAACCCTACAACTCATCGTGAGAGGAAAACGGCGTGTAGACATCATCTGTCGTACGATGACTTCAGCATGGCGTTAGTACCCGTACGGAAGGCAACGATCAGCGCTCATCTAGTTTTTATTGTCTCGATCATCTGGTTCTAATGGTAATTTTTCCATGATTTTTTGAGGTTGTTTGGTGGGCCGCTTGATTTTTCGAAGAAATTGTGTTTTTCGGAACCCTAGCTCTTCAATCTAAAAGTTGCGACATCAATCCCATCTTTCGATGGTTGAATATCATCCTATAGGTGCCGACACACTTGGTGGTGCCTCAATTTGGTGTTGATTTGCTGTTTCGAAGTCGGATTGAGCATCTAAATAGATTTTGGTGCAAGAACACCAAAAATGTAGTACACAATCTGTCAATCGAGGCTGCACAAGTTGTTTCGATCGTTGATACCCATCCTATAGGTGCTGATGCTTCCTCTATGGGACTGATTTGTAGTCAATTTGGTGAATCTTGGTGTTTGGATTCATCTTTGAACTATTGAACACGTCGGCGCCTCCTTTGTTTGTTCTTCGGTTGTTTTGTAGGGCTTCACAAGTTGTATTCAATTATTGATACCCATCTTACAAGTGAAAATTCTTCCTATGTAAGCCTCATTTGTGGTTGATTTGTGAATCTTAGTGTTTGGGTTCATCTTTGAACCATTGAACATGTCGGCACCTCCTTTGTTTGTTCTTCTATTGTTCTGATACACACTTTCAATTTGTCACTTGTGTGGCTCGACTTGGCTTTCTATTGAGTTTTCGACAGCCACTTCATGTGCTTCTTCCTTTCGTGGTTCGATTTTCCTCTATTGAGTTATTCTGATCAAATTTGTCGGTTGTGTTTGGATCTAGCCTCCTTCCTTTGACTTGATCTAATATGGCTAAAGCAATGATTTCTTCTGGTTTTCATGATGCTCCCCATATTCAGCTTAACGAGATTGTTCGAACAATGTGTGATGTTCTTCCTCCCTTTTCTACTACTACTTTAGTTAATTTAGGTAATATTGCATGTGCAACTCTTACCCCTCCATCTTCAGTCATCGATTTAGGCATTAGTTCTCACATATTTTGTAATCCATCTCTTTTTCTTATTTTACTCCTATTAAGCATCATATAATCATAGCTGATAGCTCATATCGACCTGTTCGCAAGCCAGCTGTCCTTCATCCCTCTTCTTCTTTTGCCTTACATTCTAGTTTTTATATTCTTGATTTCCCTTAACTTCATTTCAGTTAGTCAATTAAATCTCTATATTGCTCCGTAACTTTTTCTCCAACTTTTTGTCTTTTAAAATCTCAAGACCAAGAGGATAATTGCTTCGGGCATGAGAAGAACGGGCTCTATTATCATAACGTTGATTCTGGTTATTCTTCCCATAGTCCACCAGCCTTGAGTGCTACAATTTTATCTCTTCAGTGGCATTTTCGCTTAGGCCATCTTCTATAGCTAAGCTTAAGTTGCCCATTCCTAATTTACCGAATGCGTCCAGTTTTGAGTGTGAAATGTGTTAGTTAAGAAAGCATCACCATAGTTCCTTTCTCAATCATAGTCATCATCGTCACTCAGAGTCCTTTGATGTTGTCCACACGAACATCTGTGGTCCTTCTTGAACTCCAAGTACTAATGAATATTCTTATTTTGTTGTCTTTGTTGATGACTACTCTCGTATAACTTGGCTTTTTTTGTTGAAACACTAGTCTGAATTACCTTATGTTCTCTCTACATTCTACAATGAAACTTTTTACCTAGTTTGGCAAGCGCATTGAAGTTACTCGATCTAATAATGCGTTAGAATATATATAGTCTGTTGTTGATTCCTTTTGTGTCAATCGTGGTATTATTTATCAAACGGCTTGTGCTCACGCGTCTCAACAAAATGGTATTGCTGAACGAAAGCACCATCATTTGTTGGATGTTGCTCATACCTTATTGTTCATGCATAAGTCCCAAAACACTTTTGGAGTTACGTTGTCCTTACTGCTTGTTATCTAATTAATCACATGCCTTCCGTTGTTCTCCATCAATAGTCTCATTTTTCCTTGTTATATCCTCAATCTCCACCTTTTTTCCTCACTCCTCGTGTTATTGGTTGTACTGTTTTTGTGTATGTTCTTGATCTAGGTAATGATAAGTTATCCGCTCAGGAGCGTAAGTGTGCCTTTCTTGGATACTCTCGTACTCAAAAAAAGATATCGGTGTTATCATCCGAAGTCCCGACAATACTTTGTGGGTGCTGATGTGACTTTTTTTGAGTCTACTCCCTTCTCCACTTCCTCAGGTAACAAAATTTCTTCTGATTTCATCTATGGTCGTGAGGGGGAGTCTTTCTCTTCTCCTACTCTAACTCTCCCAATGTCATCATCTTCTCCCTCTAACCCACCTTTGCAGGTTTATCAGTGATCTCGAGATAGGCTTGTCGTCTCGTATGGCCCAGATTCTTCATCTTCTCCGGTAGAGGTTCCTGTCTCCTCCGCTCTTTCTAGTATTAATGACTTACCGATTGCTTTGCATCGAGGTAAACGTACATACACCCAACATCCTATTGCTAACTTTGTGCCTTATGATCATTTGTTATCTTGTCTTAATTCCTTTACTTCTACCTTGTCGTCCATTTCCATTCCGTCTTCTTATAAGCAGGCTGTGTCCCTATCTGAATGGAAACTTGCTATGAATGAGGAAATGAGTGCCCTTTATAAGAAAAGAGTGCCCTTTATGAGAAGCAAGCAGTGGAATGTTGTTGGGTCTATACAATGAAGTTGAGCATCTTAAGGCACGTTTGGTTGCTAAGGCTATACTTAGACCAACAGAGTTGATTACTTGAAGCCTTTTTCTCCAATGGCTCACCTGAACTTTGTCCGGATTCTTCTACCTATTATTGTTAGTTATTCTTGGCCATTATATCAACTTGCCATTAAAAATGCCTTTTTTCACGGTGACCTTCAAAAGAAAGTCTATATGGTCTAGCCCCTGGGCTACGTTATACCTGGCAGTGAACACTTTGTTTGTCGCTTGCATAAGACTCTATATGGCCTTAAGCAATCTCCTCGCGCTTATTTGATCGCTTCAATTATGTTGTCATTGCTTACCGTTTTCATCGTTCCACATCTGATCATTTGTTTTTTGTTCAATATTCTTCCGCTTGTACTATTGTGCTGATTGTTTATGTTGATGATATCATTATTTCTATTAATAATTCTACTGGTATAGCAGCTTTAAAATGACATTTGACTCGCCATTTTCATACCAAGGCCTTAAGCGTTCTCCATTACATTTTTTAAATTGAGGATACTCGTTCCTCTCGGTGGATATCTTTATCCCAACATAAATATACCCTTAATCTTCTCTCTGAGACTAGGTAACTTGGTGCTCATCCAGTTGATACACCTATAGAATCAACAGTTAAGCTCGATGCTAAACAAGGGGAATCATTTCTAGATGTTGATCGTTATCGGCAGCTTGTCGAGAAGTTAATTTATCTTATAGTTACTCGTCTTGATATTGCATATGCTGGTGGTGGTGTTAGCTAGTTTATGCATGCTCCTCGTCAGCCACACTTTGATGATGTTTGCTGTATACTCAGCTACTAGAAACGTGCCCCAAGTCGTGGATTGTTATATTATCCATCTGATCATTTGTCTGCAATTGGCTTAGTAATGTTGATTGGGCTAATAGTCGCTCTGACAGACAGTCCACCTCTGGCCATTGTACTTTTGTGGGCAGAAATCTTATTATTTGGCATAGTAAGACACAGAATGTTGTTACTTATTCAAGTGCTGAAACAGAGTATTGTGCTATGGCTCATACTATATCTGAAATGTTGTGGGTTCACTCTATTCTTCAATATTTCGGCATCACGTTTCCTCGTCCTGTTGAGATGTTTTTTGATAATCAAGTAGCCATATTTATTGCTAATAATCTTGTGTTCCATAAGCGTACTAAATATATTGAGATTGATTGCCACTTTATTCGAGATTTATTGATGACGAAGCAAATTGTCACTCCCTATGTTTGCTCAGAAAATCAATTAGGTAATATTCTCATCAAACCATTAGCTGCTTGTTCTCCATTTCAGAGACTTATCTCCAAGCTAGGCTTATGTAATCTCTATGCTCTAATTTGAAGAGAAGTGTTAAGAGTTTATTTTATATTTTACTAAGCAGTTTTGAAATTATTTATCTGTGACTCATGTGTTGTGGGGTGTAGAGGCTATTCGAGTCTCTTGATTCTTATCATAATTCATATTAAGTCACCACTTGTCCCCAAAGTTTAAGCTAGTAGGAAATAAGCCCAACAATGTATATCAAGCTATCTAATATTTCCCCTCACATGCGATCCTATCTCGCACATGGAACGACAAACAAACTGAACAGGTGCACCAACACACAGAGTGCACAACAACAAATATAACAGAGAAACACTTATTAGACTTGAACCCAAGACCTCTTGGAAGCAGAGCTCTAATATCATGTTAAGTCACCAATTATCCCAAAACTTAAACTGTAAGGGAATAGGCCCACCAATGTATATCAACCTATCCAACAATTCGCAATTATTATCTCTCTTTCGTTCTATCTTCTTCTCTCCCTTCAACCCTATATCACTATTTTACAATCAACTTATTGTTTAACTCATTCCGCACTAATTTCATTTTTCTTTTTCGTAACAGGAAGAAAAAACCCATGGACCTAAAAGAACTTCAACCTGCACCTGCCAGGCTAGAGGTGACAGAAGACACCACTAGAGCTAAAAGCCGGTGCATTAAATAGCATAAGCATCTCAGGAAGGTGGTCTCAATCCAAGGAGAATATAAAACCACCAAATAGTCTTTGAAGTTTGTTTGCTTACAAATTAGCTGAAAATGAATAAGTTCGTCGACAAATAGAACAAAGTAAAAGGGAAAAAAAAAAAAGAGGTTATCTTCTAAGTGTTCTTAAACTATGGAAGGTTGATAGTTGAATAAGATGTAACTCAATGCATTGTTCAGAACTGATGAACTAAAAATGATCAAACTTTGACCGGAAATGGGATAGGAGACAAGCTATGAAAAAAGATGATGCATTACTATTAATGACCTTACCTGTGCATCAGTTATCTGTCGGAGGGGAGAACCACCACCAATTGAAGCATAGCCTTCCTTACTCTTCGGTGCTCTTAGAACAGATATAAGTTGAGCTAGCGGTTTTTGAAGAAAACGAAATAGTCTTGGCAATCGAATGATATCCTGTTCAAATGCATAAAGTCAGTCAAAATGATAATAATAATAATAATAATAAAAGAAATTAATTTATCATAAAACCATAAATAGAATTTCTAACAAAATCTTAAAATTAGTTTTAAGATCTAAGTCCAAGAATTTATATCTATTAAAATTTTGAATAATCAAGAGTTGAGATAAAAATTTATTGTAGGGTTAGAAAATTTTTCTGCAAATTTTGACTTCATGATAAATCATAAAATAACATTAAAAGATTATCTTGAATTTTTGAGAATTTTCTGAACTTAAATTTTTTACGGTTATTAAAAATGTCAGTAATCGTTAAACCGCGACAAGAAAATATTAAATAGATAAAAAACCCTAGTGAAGATTCTAACTATACGATAATTCATGAAAATACATTAAAAGTTTATACCCAAATTTTCAGATTTTTTTGAATTAAAAATTTTACATCAAAAAATTTATAAAGTATATTTTAGTCTCTGTACAATTTAAATCTCATTTTCCAGGTGCGTTAGAAATAGGACAGCTGTCCCTCCCAAACGCCTATAAATACTCGGTGATCCCACAGTTGTTGCGCACATAAACTTTGAGTGAGCTGAGAGCTGAGATACTGAGAGACCTTTATGAACAGAAGCTCTTAGCTTCTTCTTCCCACAAGCTTCGAACGGAAGCTCACAAGGCGCGACCAACAGCTGCCACCATCCACCCACCTTTGGCGCCACCTCTAGTCTCCACCCGCCGCCACCTCTCCGACCACCCACCGCCGTTCACCATCTTGACACCCGCTGGTCTCTGCCGTCTCTTTTTCCCTCTGCTCTCTCGCTCTCTGCCCTTTCTCTCCCCGTCTCTCTCTTTCTCTCTCTCCGTCTCTCTTTCTGTTCTCACTTCTCTCTATGCTCTCTTTCCCTCCGTCTCTCTCTTTTAACGCCACCACCACCGCACAATACCACTACCACCACTGAGCACCTCCATCATCACATTACAACACCAACTGCCACCATTGTATAACCTCTGTGATGAGTTCTTGTTGTGAAAATATAAAGAAATGGATACTGCGTGCGTGTGTTTGGTGTTGTCGTGTATGCGTGCGTGTGAGATACTCTGTGTGATGTGTGTGTTTGCTGTGTGTGTTTGATTTATTAGCTCGGTGTGCGTCAGTTGAGAATTGTTTAGTTGCTTTAATTTATTAACTATTAGACTTGTTATTGAGAGTTCAATTGTACAGAAACTTGGAATAAAAAGGAGTTATATTAAAAAGAGTTCTAATTTAAAGACTGAAAATTTAAAAATAAAAAGAAACTTTTTACTAGAAAAATGTTGTTCTTTTAAAATTGAAAGTTTTCTCTTTTAAATAATTTTAGGTTAAACCAAATTTTCAAAATAAACATAATTCCAAAATATATATATATATATAATAAAATTAAATTTAAAGGTTTATATCAAAATTTTTAGGCTTTGGAAGTTCTAAAATGAAAGTATTTTAGTTTGAACCAAAAATATTCCTGTTATATGCTTAAAACAAAAATTTTAAGTATTTTTGTATAATTTTTGCAAAATTTTATGAACTATTTGTCCTAATTAAAAATTAGACCTTAAATAAAACTTTGTAAATATTATTATTTAAAATGTGAAAATTTTACTAAAACTAGTTCTTTTACCTTTTTGTTCAGAATTTGAAAATCACTATCAA
>JAOTRH010097222.1:0-16150 GCA_034768845.1 Heliamphora exappendiculata
AATTTAGCTTCTCTTGGAAGCTTTACACTCTTCCCAAGGCCATTAACTCCAAAAAGGTGTTCAAAAATACCCATATGCCTTTGCAATGCATTTGATTCATGTAATTACACCCAAATCATACCGAAATTAATATTTTAACTTTAAATAAATTAAAAAATTTATATTTTAAAAATTACCAAAATTTAAAATTATTCCCGAATTAAATTTCTCGTGCCTCCGCACACACAAGCAGGTCCAACCAAGCACGTTAAAACATTACCAGGCCCACTGACCACATATATATATATATATATATATATATAAAACAAATACACATACTCAATACAGTATCATGCAGGTAAGTCATCACATATGTATTTAATTATACAAATTAAAATGAGACTGGGTCTTACAACTCTCCTTCACTTAGGAAATTTTGTTCCCGAAATTTAATACACATCAAGGCGAAAAAAAATTCGGGAATTTAGGGCAAACTTCCGACTCACACTCCAACGTCGATTCCTCAACACCATAATAAAGTCATAACACTTTGACGTAAGAAATAGTTTTCCCCGCAATACTTTCTCTTTGCTATCCAAAACTTTCAACAATCGTTCTTCGTAAGAAATATCATCCTCAACTAGCAACTTGGCCCATTCAAGGATGTGTGAAGGATCCGGCTCATACTTTTGTGCATAGTTATGTCAAAAACGTTGTGCACTAATGACAAATGTGGAGGCAAGACAATACGTGGCAACAATTACCCACTTCTACGAAATCTCATCTAGCATTTGCAAGGTAAGACCTTCAAAACACAAGGTCACCCACTTTAAACATCAAGGGTCTTCTCTTTGGGTCAACATAACTCTTTTGATGACTTTGCACCATCACTAGGCATTGTCGAATAGTGGTAATCTTATCGGTAGTCTCACATACAAGATCTGGTCCGAACACAACTGTCTGCCCCACATCAGTTCAACAAATAGGTGACCTATAAGGTCTACCATGCAAGGCCTCAAAAGGTGCCATCTCAATGCTCAACTGATAACTATTGGTATACGTAAACTCTACCAAAGGTAAATGATCCTCTCAAGATCCATGAAAATCTAACACGCACGCTCGTAACATGTCCTCCAAAATTTGAATAGTGCACTCGGACTTACCATCTGTCTGTGAATGAAAGGTATTGCTAAAAAGAAAATTTGTCCCCAAGGTTGACTGAAGACTCTACAACAAACGTGTTATGAACCAAGGGTCTCAATCAGATACAATGGATATTGACACTTCGTGGAGTTGGACATTCTCACCAACATACAGTCTACTAAGCTTATCCACCGAGTCAGTCATACGAATAGGAAGAAAATGTGCAGACTTAGCCAATTGGTTGACCACCACCTAAACGACACCATACCCCCTCGGCAGCATTGGAAGTGTTGAAACAAAATCCATCGTAACGTTCTTCTACTTCCACTCCGACATTAGCAAAGGCTGTAACAATATTGCTGGTCTATGATGTTTGGCCTTCACTTGTTGACAAGTAAGGCATTGCAAAACAAAAAGTGTAATTTCGTTCTTCATACATTTTCACCAAAATTAATGGCGTAAGTCGTGATATATCTTCATGCCACCCGGATGTACGGCTAAACAAGAATAATGGAACTCATGGAGCACATCCTTCTAATAGGATTTCGGTACAAATAACCTCCCTGCAAATCTCAAACTCTGATCTGAATGTAAATTCCACCCTTTGGCATCCTTATCACTTGTGACACCCCGTTCTCCGGGCATGTCGGGACATATGTAACTATAAATAAGGGATACATTCTAGCCGAACATTCATAAATATATAAGATAACTACTACATCGTTAACGGTTCAGAATTGTTTCAAATACTTAATAATTACAATCATTTAGAAAATTTCAACAAAAGTTACAATATGCCCATGAAAAACTGAATAAAAAACCCAAAAAGTAAACGTCCTACATCTTCAAGCTGCGTCGTTGGGGATGACCTGCTCCTGCCACTCTCCCCCTTCTTCGTAGTCTTGTTCCTCGATGAACACGCCTTCCTCAAAGGGTTCTTCTTCTTCACCTGTGGCACAAATGCCATGAGCCGATACTTAGAAGCAAATTTCCTAAATCGTCTAACAAACTCATGACAAGATATTCTATAATACATATCGTATAATACCCAATGCAAGGTTAAGGGGCAGAGAGATAGACAATTTATCATTTTCAATAAGGCAAGCACATATAAGAACAGTTGTGTGGGTGCGTGATGTAGATAAATGCAATTCAATTTCCCAACCCAAGTACTTCTAGGACAATATCATGAATTCCACGTCGGGAATTACAGAATAGACTTGATGGCTCTTGATCACTGAACCTATCCTCGCCTCGTTGCGAATAGTAAATGCATTGTCGAGCTTTTTGTCACAGCTGTTTTATTCAATGGCAATGGTTTGGGGACCAACATTTATCCAAGTTTACCCATCCTTATTCCAGGTCAACCAGTGCCACCTTAAGAGCAAGGATACTCATTAGGTGTCAACCCAAAATCTAATTAAAACTAGTGATGAACCCATGGTGCCTAATTTCCCCCTTTTCAATAAAAACCTCCAATTTTATTTTCAAATATGGCAACTAGGGATGCCCTAGACCCACAACCACTGTATAACGATTTTCATGTCACCCATCCCAATTTGAAAGATACGAAGGGACTCTGATAATCCAAGATACAATATGTGAATGTTCATGGTGTGCAACATGCTTCTTGTGTGCAGTTAATTATAGCATGGCATATAAATATGATAGGACACATGGTACAACTTGCTAAAGCATCAAGTACAATCACACGAAGTAAAACCACAATTTAAGCGATATAGAATTGAACCATCAGCATGAGTTCATTTCATCAAAGGCATAATTTTCATATACTAATTACTCACAAAATTTTTATAATATTCACATACTCAAGTCTCATAAATAACACACAATTCGAACACTTAGCCAATTTTAGGTATAAGTTTAATTGCTAGTTTTAAAATTGTGACAGTGTTTTGAAGTACTTATATATTGATTTAATTTCTAAAATTTTAACACCAATTAGATAAAAATATTTCTTATAACTTTTATAATTATCACCAAGGTCAGTTCCTAAGGTAAAAAGGTTATTTATTTCATTTTAGTAAAAATCATTCAGCATTTTACAGAGAAAAACATATAAATTAAGCCTCTGTTGGCCACGATTTTTGGGTATCAATTCAAGGACTATAGGTATGATATTTTATCAGCTTTTAGTTTAGGATGTTCCCTACAAGTTTCATGTTTTGTGCTAAGGCAAGTTATTTGGAAACAATTTGAGAATTTGGCCAATTTATAAATAGGGTTCAGTGAGCCTAAAAAGGGTCTGCAAAATGTGATTTTAATAGAGAAAGGTCAAAACATTTGGGGTATCATTTGAGTGTATTTTGGGTGGTTTTTGATGATTAATTAGTTTAATATGTTAACTACATTTTTTATATTTACCACTTTTGGATTTGGCTTTTAAAAAGTTAGGTTATAGGTCTCATAAAAATGTGTGACAGAGAGGTATGTTAGTCACTGAACCTCAACAGTGACTTTGAAAGGTGTTTTGACCCATCAAGACATCATATTTTTGGCTCATGTTTTATGGAAAAAAATCTAAATATGTCCTCTACATGTTTTATGTTTTGACCTAAACTCGGTTTTCACTCTGACGTAGTGTTTTTAGGTCTGCAAATCAGAGTGGTCAAGATCTAACACTCTTTGGAAAAAATGAGATATCTAGAGTTCTACCCAACGAAATTACTTCAAACTAATTTTTTATGAAAGAGAACTCAGAAAGCTAGGTCTGGAAGCAAAAATCAATTTAAGATTATGTTTTGACAAATAGTTATGATGTTTTAAAATTGGTGGCAGAAAGTAAGTAAATCCAGAAAATCAGGCTACTTAGGGTTTTGGTTGCTTAGCTTATGTTGTGTACATTTTTGACATGTTTTCTTTGCATGCATATTATAAACTCACATAAATAAAAACTCTAGAGTACACACAAGCCATAAAACTAAAAAACATATACGTGCAAGCACATACAAAGCACAATCTTACCCTAGCAATCCACTATTTGCATCTATAACGCCTTTTTAAAGTTATTCTTCATTTCTTTTTCTTAGGGTTTGTTATAGAGATGGACTGAGGAATATCTCGAGGAAAAATATCAGAAGGTTTAAGGGAGTTTCTTACCTCTTTTGATGCTACAAAGATTAAAAAAGGAGTGGACTTAGCTTCAATGCCTTTCCCTTGGACCTTTCCTCCTTCTCTCCTCCTTCTTTCTTTTTCTCTCCTTCTTCTTTGCAAACACTTAAAATTTTTTGTGGGTAGCTCTCTCTCTCACGTCTCAGCCAAATGCTCAAGAGAATGGGGGGTTTGAGCTTTGTTTTTATAGAAAAATTTAAAATGAAGGGTAATTATTACATGAAATTAAAATTTGAATTTATTTAAACTCTCATTGGTTGCATATAAGGTGGGAGTGGCTTGAGGCTTACAAATTCAGACCTTGGGAAGGTGTAATTTTGGCATTGCAGTGTTTGAGTGACTAAAAAGCTGATTTGGTAATTAATTTGGGTTTTAATTTGT
Organism: Heliamphora exappendiculata; assembly: GCA_034768845.1. NCBI lineage: Eukaryota > Viridiplantae > Streptophyta > Magnoliopsida > Ericales > Sarraceniaceae > Heliamphora > Heliamphora exappendiculata. Next base: position 4,636 of record JAOTRH010097222.1, read on the forward strand.
ATTTTGATACATTTTTGTGAATATAAATGCATAAAATATTAATTTTATGTACCTTTTTGGTATCTAAATCTACTAAAACCTATTACATTAATGTATTTATAATTAATTTAGTCTCTCCATGATTTATCATAATTTTGATAGTAATTAAATAAATAAGTGTAGGGTTTTAAGCTAAATTAAGCTAGTTGACTAGAATTGGCTTTTTGGACTTATTCATTGTGTAAAGACTTTAAATAATTATTTTTTTATTTTTGTTGACCTACATTATTATATTACTACATATATTACTTGTATAAAAAGTATTGGGTCAAAATAATGCTTAATTTATACATCTTTTTCTCATTTTAAGCTTAAAAAGGCAAAAAATAGCTTTTTGGGCACATTCTCCTAAGTGACCAGCCATGCATGGGCAATTTGGTCATTTTTGTTGTTAGTTTATATTTTATAATTTAATTGTATATAAATACCTAATTTTGGGTATTCATGTGTTAAATTTTGGATTTTTGGGACTTTTTGCTGTACTATGGGTAAAATCGTCGTTTCACCTTAATTAGGGAAATATTTTATTTTTAATTTAATATTTTATATTATTTACTTAATTTAAGTTGTGCCGAGACTTTTTTGAGTGCTAGGGCTTTGCCTCGGAGTATTTGGTCTTTTTTAGGGTTTTCGAATCAAATTAGGGTTTCAGGTTACTTACGATTTTTCTTGTTCATGTAGCGATCTAGGTTCTCATTATCTATCTGTCGCTAAGACTAGGATTTGAGCCGGGTTGTTACAATCTACCCTGCTAAAACAAATTTTGTCCTCGAAATTTCATACCGTACCTCAGTATGCGAACAATTGGGGATGACTTGCTCTCATAGCTTCTTCCTGCTCCCATGTCGATTCTTCAATCCTGTTGTGCCTCCAAAGAACTCAAATGAGCGAAATAGTCTTGCCTCAAAGATTCTTGTCTCGCTGATCGATAATCCTTACCGGTTGCTCTTCAAACGTGATATCTTTATCAACATGGAGTTCCTTCCAATCCAGGATGTGGGTAAGGTCAGGTTCATACTTCCTCAACATCGATACATGGAAAACATTATGAATGTTGGTGAGTTGAGGTGGTAAAGCCAGACGATATGCCACTTCCCCAACGTTAGCTAGAATCTCGAACGGTCCAATATATCTTGGAGTTAGCTTCCCTTTTTTACCGAAGCGTGTCACCCCTCTTCGTGGTTTAATCTTCAGGAATACATGATCTCCTACTTCGAATCGTAGCGGCCTTCATCGTTCATCTGCATAGCTCTTTTGTCAGCTTTGTGCGGTGGCTATCCATTGCTGAATGAGTCGGATATTCTTGGTGGTCTCTTGCACTAAGTCTGGTCCAAGAAGTGCATTTTCTCCTGCTTCTGTCCAACAAATTAGAGAACGTCATGGTCTTCTATAAAGGGCTTCATACGGCGGCATGCCAATGCTGGATTGATAGTTGTTGTTGTAAGCAAACTCGATCAACGACAAGTGTTTCTCCCAGTGTCCCTTGAAGTCCATGACACAAGCTTGAAGCCTGTCTTCTAGTGTCTGAATTGTAGATTTAGATTGCTCATCAGACTGTGGGTGAAAGGCAATGCTGAAGCAAAGCTCCATTCCTAAGGCGGTTTGCAAACTCTGCCCGAATTGTGAGGTGAAATGTGGATCTCAGTCTGACACGATGGACGACAAAATTCCATGAAGAAGTACAATTTATCAAATGTACTTTTAACTTAGGGTCTCCAGCTTTTCAAAAGTTTGAACTAGTAGGAAGTGTGTTGCTTTGGTGAGGCAATCTACGATTACCCAAATGGAGTCGTGTCCTACTAGCGATCTCGGTAGTCCAGAGATAAAATCCATGGTGATGTGGTCCCATTTCCACTGAGGTATCTCCAGTTCCTCTTCCTGCAACGCAAAGATGCTGTTAGGGTTGGTATATTAAAAATTATATTTTTAGTATTTAATTTTATAAAATTAACTTTTCATTTTATGAGGATTTTTATGAGCAATGTATGTGTATCATTTCTTTGATATGCCTGGATGCCCAATATTTTGTATAGTATTTAATCTGGTATGTAGAGTACGACTTGCACACAGAAGATCAGATTTTAGGTTCTTGCATAATATAAGTTTTATGTTCACAGTTTAAATGAAAATGGACATACTATTGGTACGACTGTAGTACAGAGTTTTAGTAGGTCTGTCTTGGTTACAGGGAACAGATAATATCGTCATTTATTGTTCCGACTCTATGTGATAGTACACTTTGTGTGTATTGAACGAGACATTTGGGGTAATTAATTTTGCACTGACTATATAAATGAATTCACACCCCAATGTTATTATGAATAGTGTTTATCCTCTTAATCCTAAAATAATTATTGATTTACATATATTTAATATTTGTTATTTTGATCCATTAAAGAGTGCGATCTTATATGGGTCTATATTCCCGATGAGTTGGATAGCGGTATTATTTATAAGATAAATATTAATTATTGACGGAATTCACGTCCCGAATGATTGGGATTGACGATACCCCCTTAAGGATGCTTATAAGTTTTGACCGGGCCAAACCCTGCTGGTGGATTTCATTATATGGCGGTCAAATAAGTTAAGCGGAATGGCTTAAGGAATATCAAGATGCCAATTAAATAAAATTATCAGTAATTAAATTTAATTGGCGGGTATTGGGAATCTTAACGTATGGAGAAATGGTAAGCATTTAATAACAGGAGCTCAATGCGAGAAGGTGTTGAGATTATAGGTCAGGGTGAAATTATAGTTGTTTAGTGGTTTGAACTGTAATTCAGTGTTTTACGAAAATTACAGAAACTGCTGCGTCTTTCCATAATTGCAAAAACCGCTGGTAGGTATTTGTGTTCCACTAGAAGTCTTGCTTATAATTACTTCCCAGGTCCTTGCTGTAGCCCTATATATACGAGAGTAGGCTGCACCAGTTTGAGATTGATAGATCATATCTCATATATCATATATCATATTTTTTGTCTTTCAAGACGAAAGATATCGGGGTTCTGTCGATACGAGTTCTCGATAGTCTGTAGCCCACACTATGTTCGAGGATCGCATAAGGAAATACAGTAGAAGATCTGATTGGAGCTTTAACTTGAAATCAAGTTGTAGTTGAAGATTAGATCGACAAGAGGTATCCTTCTAAATTAACTTTGGTTGCACGGGTTTATTTTTGATCGTTCAACGTCAAAATTTTTATTTGGAGCCCGTTTCAGTGTTTGCCTGTCCAGTTAATTTTTTCTGAAAATCGTTTACAAAATAATGATCTTGACAGTATTGCCTCCAACAAATTGGTATGAGAGCTATTTTATTTTTTGTTTATAGTTATCGGGACCGAGTAGATTTAGAACTGTTGCTAACTTTGTTTTGCAGGCGTTCTAATCCCGATATTATGATCATTCTTTATTTTCATATTTGATTGAATGGCTAGAAGATAATTTAATTATTTTTCTTTAATCACGGTGGTTGACCATGATAGATTAATTGATTGTGAACTCTACGGAGGCATAGGATTAATGTAAATATTATTATTTTTCAGTTTCTAGTTTTTTTTATTTTATGTTATCAAAATAAAATTAAACAAAAATAAAAAGAATGAAGAACAGTCGAAGAACACGGTTTTGGATCATGGCTTTAGGAATCATGGATTAAGAATGAAGAACAGGTATGGAAGAACAAATAGAAGGAAAAAGGAACCCCAAGTCACTGATATTCCATTACCTCGTCGTAGTGGGAGGATTATCGGACATGTGCAAATCAAGAATAGGGTGCTGATGCACAGGGTTTGGATTCTGCACAGCCTGTTACTGCTAGTACACAGACACAGATAGTGCCTTGTCGTAGTGGAATGGTTGTTCGTCAACCTGATCGGTTTATGTTCTTGGGAGAGTCATTTGATAAGATCCCGGCAGAAGTGGATACCGAGCCCAATAACTACAATGAAGCACTAAAAGACAAAGATGCAGATCTTTAGCAAATGACTATGAATTCAGAGATAGAATCTATGTATTCTAATTAGGTCTGGAAACTTGTAGAACCACCCGAAGGGATAAAACCCATTAGATGCAAGTGGATCTACAAGAGGAAGAGAGGAGTAGACGGGAAGGTTGAAACCTTCAAAGCTAGGCTTGTTGCTAAAGGGTTCACTCAAAAAGAAGGGACCGACTATGAGAAAACCTTTTCACCGGTAGCCATGCTTAAGTATATCCGAATTCTCTTATCCATTGCCTCTCATTTCGATTACGAAATTTGGAAAATGGATGTCAAGACAGCTTTCCTTAATGGAAGTCTTGACCAGCGTATCTATATGATATAACCAGATGGATTCATTGCAAAGGGCCAGGAGCACATGTTGTGCAAGTTTAAGAGTTCCATTTATGGACTTAAGCAGGCATCGAGGTCTTGGAACACTTGGTTTGATCAAGCTATAAAGTCTTATGATTTTGATCAAAGCCCGGATGAGTGCTCTGTGTACAAGAAGTGTCACAGAAGCATGGTGATCTTCCTAGTACTTTATGTAGATGATATCTTACTCATCGAAAACGATGTGAGGGTATTATCTACGCTTAAAGTATGGTTATCTAGGTTGTTCGATATAAAGGACTTTGGAGAAGCGAGTCACATCCTTGGGATCAAGCTTGTGCGAGATCAAAAACAAAGGATGTTTGGTTTATCACAAGCAAAGTATATCAATGATATCCTTGCTCGTTTTAGAATGCAGGATTCCAAGAAAGTTTTTTCTTCCTTTCAGGAATGGAATCACTTTATCCAAGGATCAGTACCTTAAGACACTTGATGGGATAGAGAAGATGAAGGCGGTTCTTTATGCTTCGACAGTAGGAAGCCTCATGTATGCTATGCTTTGCACTAGACCCAACATTTGCATTGCCGTTGGCATGGTTAGAAAATATCAATCTAACACAGGGCAGGAGCATTGGGCTATGGTAAATAAATATAATCAAGTACCTAAAAGTGACTAAGGATTATATGTTGACTTACTAGGCAGACAATCTAGTACCATTGAGGTACACAGACTCAAATTTCCAGTCAGACACAGTGCTTGCATTAGGAGATAATCTTGCAAATCCTTTACAAAGAGCTTACCGACTAAGTCTTTTGATAATCATGTAGAAGGCATGAGAGTTAGATGTATGGCAGCATGATTTTGAGTATAAGTGGGAGATTGTTAGGGTTGGTGTACTGAAACTCATATTTTTAGTATTTAATTTTATAAAATTAATTTTTTATTTTATGAGAATCTTTATGAGCAATGTATGTGCATCATTTCTTTGATATGCATGGATGCCCAATATTCTGTATTGTATTTAATCTGGTGTATATAGTACGGTTTGCACACAGAAGATCAACTTTTATATTCTTGCAGAATATAAGATTTATGTTCACAGTTTAGATGAAAATGGGCATACCATCGGTACGACTGTAGCACAGAGTTTTAGTAAGCCTGTCTTGGTTACAGGGAATAGATAATAGCATCGTCTATTGTTCTGACTCTCTGTGCTAGTACACTTTGTGTGTATTGAACGGGACATTTGGGGTAATTAATTTTGTACTGATTATATAAATTAATTCACATCCCAAGGCTATTATAAATAGTGCTTATCCTTTTAATTCTAAAATAATTATTAATTTATATATATTTAATATTCGTTGTTTTGATTCATTAGAGTGTGCGATCTTATATGGGTCTATATTCCTAGTAAGTTAGATCGTGGTATTATTTATATGGTAAATATTAATTATTGACGGAATCTACGTCCCGAATGATCGAGATTGACGATATTCTCTTAAGGATGCTTATAAGTTTTGACCAGACTAAACCTTGCAGGTGGATTTAATTATTCGGCGGTCAAATAAGTTAACCGGAAGGGCTTAAGAAATATCAAGATGCCGATTAAATTAAATTGTCACTAATTAAATTTAATTGGTGGGAATCGAAAATCTGAACGTTGGGAGAAATAGTAAGCATTTAGTAACAGGAGCTCAATACAAGAATGTCTTGAGATTATGGGTCATAGTGTAATTATAGTTCTTTAGTGGTGTGAACTGTAATTCAGTGTTTTATGAAAATTACAGAAACCGCTGCGTCTTTCCATAATTGCAGAAATCGCTAGTAAGTATCTGTATTTCACTGGAAGTCTTACTCATAATTACTCCCCAGGTCTCTACTGTAGCCCTATATATACGCAGGTAGGCTGAACTAGTTTTAGATTGATAGATAATATCTCATATATCATATATCATATTTTTTTCTTTCAAGACGAAAGATATCGGGGGGTTCAGCCCACACTATGTTCGAGGATCACGTAAGGGAATACAGTAGAAGATCTGACTAGAGCTTCAACTCAGAATCAAGTCGTAGTTGAAGATTAGATCGACAAGAAATATTCTTCTAAATTAACTTTGGTTGCACGGGTTTATTTTTGATCGTTTAACTTCAAAATTTTTATTTAGAGCCCGTTTCGGCGTTTGCCCGTCCAGTTAATTTTTACCGAAAATCGTTTACAAAACAATGATCTTGGCAGTATTGCCTCGAGCATATGCAACCTCCCATTAGTCGATTCCCATCATTGTTCTTGGGATTTATAGTCTTTGGTCTATTGCTCAAGCTTCCTTGTGGTCTCGAATTCTTGTTGAGCGGTGGTCTTCCTCTTCCATTTTTGCTGCTGAATAGCTGGCCTGGTGACTTGGATTTGCTGCGGGAATCTAGGCTGCTGGGTTTTGGGTTGCCTCTACTGTTGATTGCTCAGATTGCTCTGTGTGAGGCGTGGGCACTCATACCTCTTATGCCCTGGTCGATTGCACTCAAAGCATACTGTGGATGTCGAAGGAGGGTCCCTTAGTCGTCTCTGTGGGTACTCTCGGTGGTACGGCTTTTTAGGGATATATATCTAGTTGCTCCTCACTGGTCCTCTAGAACTGGTATTTCCTTTCTTCTGGTTCCATGCCCTTCCTGGAGTCAGCTTGCTTTGTCTCGGCTAACAAGGCCGCGCGCACTACCTTGGCGTAGGTGGGAAGTTGTAGGCAAATCACCTTTGCTCGGATAGACGGTTTTAAGCCCCATTCGATCTTTCGTGCCTTAGATTCTTTGTCTGGTACGATAGTCGTGGCAAAGTGGCTTAATTCCTCGAAACGGTTCACATACTGTGTCACTGTCATTGTCCCTTGCTTGAGTTCCAAAAATTCTGAGATTTGCCCTTGACGGAAAGGGGTGGGAAATATTTCTCCAAAAATAGACTTTCGAATTGCTCCCACGTCAAAGTCGCTACCTCAAGGGTATTGGTGACCAGAGTCCACTAATAATCGGCTTCTCCTTATAGCAGATGGGCAGCTAAGGCCATTCGGTCGGTCTCATCCTAAACTCCCATTGAGTTGAACAATTTCTTGACTCTTCTCAGCCATTCCTCTGCCTCCCTTGGTTCTACTCTGCCTCAAAACGTCAGGGCTCGCTACCTCCCTAATTCTGATAGAAACTAAGCTCTGTCATGTACGTGCGGGCGGTTGATACTGGCGGCGAATTCTCGTAGCACTTGAGCTAGTGCCGGTACCTCATCGTTGGTGGGTCTGTTTGCTTGTCAGCGATTAGGTCTTCTACCCGCCATTATAAAATAAAAGAAAAGGTACGTTATGATTCTGTGAGTTATTCTACTTCTTAATTGTTTATTATGGGTTGGAATTTGAAGAGTTAGGTTGACAATTATAAAACTACTTATAAGAATTTTGACATCAAAGATTTGCATTTTATTTCAACTCATAGTCGATACAAGTTTGTCAAAGTTCACACAACACATATACAATCTTCAAGTCAAAAGGAAAAGTACAACGCCATCACGCTAACATCTAAATGAATAAATGTGGATAAAAGTGGCGGATAATCGATTCACGTTCCCAGGTTGCCTCGGTGATGTTGTAGCAGCACCGCTGTACCTCAACGTGCCAGACGTTATTCGGCCTCATCTGTACTCTGTTGGTTGTGGCAATTGGGATCTCTCGGTACGTGTCAAGGTTGTCAAAGTTGATTACCGAATCATGCAAATTGATTATTCTTCTCTCATCTGTCGGCCTCTGATACTGCATCCTATTGTCAACATATCTCCTAGTCGTGTCTTAAATCTAAGAGGGAAGTCCAAGCGGTAGAGTCTTCGGCTGCACTTGTCGATCACACATACTGGTCCTAGGTAGTGCGGAAAGGCCTCCTGTTTTCTCCACATGCACATGTGCTCTGGACAGATCCTGGCGTACATGCGATCCCCCACATAGAAGCCTTGGCAATCTGGGCGACTATAGTAAATGACGGCATCCGTTGCTTCGTCTTTATCAGACTCGAGCAGAGGCGCCTCAAACTGATCCTATGGGAAGTCAACCGCTACTTCTTCTGCTTCGTCGTCGTCCTCGTCCTCATCATCATCAGCATCAAAATCTTCCTCGTTTGGTTCTTCGTCTATCTCCATGTCATTACCTTCGTCATCTGCGTTGGCCTACCATTCCTCTGAAAAAAACCCATGCTAAAGGGATGGCGTCAATAGGCTCTTGTCCGTTTACGGGTATCTCCTCTTGGTCCTCTTCTGGATCTTCTTCGCGATTTGAATCTTCAGCTTTCGGTGTTGCCCAGGGTTCCCCAGCTGGTTCCGCGTCAGACACCATCCTAAGAAGAAAAAGATGGAGAAACTTTAAGGTAAATATTTTTAAGTTATTAAAATTATAGGTGATAAATTAATAGTACAGACATTCTACAGAGTTTCTATGGTACAAAATTCCCAATCTCCCATTTTCCAAGGCCTGAAGGTTCACTAAACTTAGGCTCTGATACCAACTGTGACACCCCGTTCCCCGGGCATGTCGGGACTTATATAACTATAAACAATGGACATATTCTAGCCGAACATTTATAAATATATAAGATAACTACTACATCGTTAACGGTTCAGAATTGTTTGAAATACTTAATAATTACAGTCATCCAGAAAATTTTAACAAAAGTTACAATATGCCCATGGAAAACTGAACAAAAGACCCAAAAAGTAAACGTCCTACGTCTTCAAGTTGCGTCGTTGGGGTTGACCTGCTCCTTCCTCAAAGGGTTCTTTTTCACTTGTGGCACGAATGCCATGAGCTGGAGCCCAGAAGAAAATTCCCTAAACCGTCTAACAAACTCATGACAATATATTCTACAATATATATCGTATAATACTCAATGACGGTAAGGGGAAGAGAGATTGACAATTTATCATTTTCAACAGGGCAAGCACATATAAGAACAGTTGTGCGGGTGCGTGATGCAGATGACTACAATACAATTTCCCAACCCAAGTACTTCCAGGGCAATATCATGAATTCCACGCCGGGAATTACAGAACTGAGTTGATAGCTCTTGATCACCGAACCTATCCTCGTCTTGTTGCAAATAGTAAATGTATTGCCGAGCTTTATGCCATAGCTATTTTACTGAATGGCAACGGCGTGGGGATCGATCTTTATCTAATTTTATCCATCCTTATTCCAGGTCAACCAGTCCCACCTTAAGAACAAGGATACTCATTAGGTGTCAACCTAAAGTTTAATTAAAGCTAGTGACGAACCCATGGTGCCGAATTCCCCCCTTCTCAATAAAAACCTCCAATTTCATTTCTAAATATTGCAACCAATGACGCCCTAGACCCACAACCACTGTATAATGATTTCCATGTCACCCATCCAAATTTGAAAGATACGAAGGGACTCCGATAATCCAAGATGCAATATTTGAATGTTCATGGTGTGCAACATGTTTCTTATGTGCAGTTAATTATGATATGTCGTATAAATATAATAGGGTACATGGTACAACTTGCTAAAGCATCAAGTACAATCATGCGAAGCATAACTACAATTTAAGCGACATTGTATCGAACCACCGGCATGAGTTCATTTCATCAAAGGCATCATTTTCATACACTAATTACTCACAAAATTCATATAAGATTCACATACTCAAGTCTCATAAGTAACACACCAGTCGAACACTTAGCCAATTTTAGGTACAAGTTTAATTGCTAGTTTTAAAGTTGTGACAGTGTTTTGAAGTATTTAGACATTGATTTAATTTCTAAAATTTTAACACCAACTAGCTATAAATACTTCCTATAAATTTCATATTTACCTCCAAGATCAGCTCCTAAGGTAAAAAGATCATTTATTTCATTTTAGTAAAAACCTTTCAGCATTTTACGGAGAAAAACATAGAAATTGGGCCTCTGCTAGACACGGTTTTTGGGCATCAATTCAAGGACTATAGGTCTGATTTCTGGTGAGCTTTTAGTTTAGGGTGTCCCCTACAAGTTTCATGTTTTGTGCTAAGACAAGTTTGCTGAAAAATGTTTGAGAATTTGGCCAATTTATAAAAAGAGTTTAGTCAGCCTAAAAAGGGTCTGCAAAATGTGATTTTAACAGAGAAAGCTCAAAACTTTTGGGGTATCATCCGAGGGTACTTTGGGCTGGTGTTTTCTTAGTAATTAGTTTAACATTTTAGCTACATTTTTCATGTTTACCATATTTGGATTTAGCTTTTAAAAAGTTAAATTTTAGGTCACACAAAAATGTGTGACAAAGAGGTCTGTCAGTCACTGAACCTCAATAGTGACTTTGAAAGGTGTTTTGACCCATCAAGACTTCATTTGTTTAGCTCCTTTTTGGTGGACAAAAAGATAAATATGCCCTCTACAAGTTTTATATTTTGACGTAAGCTCGGTTCTCACTCTAACTTAGGGTTTTTAGGTTTGAAACTGAGAGTGGTCAAAATATGACACTCTTTGAAAAAAATGAGATATCTGGAGTTCTACCCAACAACATTACTTCGAACTAATTTTGAATGAAAGAAAACTCAACAATCTAGGTCTGGACACAACAATCACTTTAAAATCATTTTTCTACAATTAGTGATGATGTTTTAAAGTCGGTGGATGAAAGTAAGTAAATCTAGAAAATCAGGCTACTTAGGGTTTTGGTTGCTTAGCTTATGTTGTGTACATTGTTGACATGTTTTCTTCGCATGCATGTTATAAACTCACATAAACCAAAACTCCAGAGTACACATAAGCCAAAAAACTCAAAAAAATACACATGCAAGCACATACAAAGCACAATCTTACCTTAGCAATCCATTTTTTGCATCTATAACGCCTTTTTTGAGTTATTCTTCATTTCTTTTTCTTAGGGTTTGTTATAGAGATGGATTGACGAGTATCTTGAGAGAAAATATCAGAAGGTTGAAGAGATTTGCTTACCACTTTTGATGCTACAAAGATTAAATAAGAAGTAGATTTAACTTCAATGCCTTTCCCTTGGACCTTTCCTCCTTCTTCTCTCCTCATTCTTTCTTTTTCTCTCCTTCTTCTTTGCAAACACTTAAAACATTTTGTGGGTAGCTCTCTCTCTCACCTCTCAGCCGAATTCCTCAAGAGAATGGGGGGGGGGG
>JAOTRH010097233.1:0-48307 GCA_034768845.1 Heliamphora exappendiculata
TGTTAGGGTTGGTATACTGAAAATCATGTTTTTAGTATTTAATTTTATTTTAATAAAATTAATTTTTTATTTTATGAGAATCTTTATGAGTAATGTATGTATATCATTTATTTGTTATGCATGGATATCCGATATTCTGTATAGTATTTAATCTGGTGTGTAGAGTACGACTTACACACAGAAGACCAAATTTTATATTTTTGTAGAATATAAGTTTTATGTTCACAGTTTAGATGGAAATAGACATACCATCGGTACGACAGTGGCACAGAGTTTTAGTAGATTTATCTTGGTTACGGGGATCAAATAATAGCGTTGTCTATTATTTCGACTCTCTGTGCTAATACATTTTGTGTGTATTGAACGGGACATTTGTGATAATTAATTTAGTACTGACTACTAACTATATAGATTAACTAGGGAATGTCCGTGCCTAAAGACACTTAACACTCGTGTTTATGACACTTTTAATTCACAGTTTATACATTCAAATAATTAATTATCTTTATAGTTTTATTTTCTAAACATAATTCATCCCGAAAGACATTAACTATCATGCTGAAACACTATTAAAAAGAACATATGATAAATTCAAATAATGCCAAAAGACACTTTCAATCTCTTAGGGATAACCCGTGCTTAAAGGCACTTCTAATCAATTTAATTTTTTTAAAGACAGTTATCTCCCAAAGTATTTTCAATCAATTATTAAAAATAAACAATCCAAGCACTGAAAATTTATATAAAAGAGAATGGAGATTATGTACAGTTTTTTTATAATAAAATTGATCAAAATATATTTTGTATTAAAACATTTTCTAGCTATAACCCATATCTCAAAAAAGTACTTTCGAATCAATTTTTTTACTCAATTATTAAATGGCTTTTGTACTCTCATGTATATAAAATGTGATTAATAGAAAAGACAATACATTAAAATAAAAAATAAAATAAATAAATTATCAAAATTTTAAAATAATCATTATTATAATTAAAATGCTTAAGATTTAAGAAATAAAATAAATAAAAATAAATAAAAATAAATTCCTCAATTATGTAGAGTTTGAAGAGACATAGAATGTCACGTGGTTCACATAGTTTCGCCTTTCTCCATTATTTTAATATAATATTTTTTAATTATAACCCATATATCTAGAAGGTACTTTCGAATTAATTTTTTCTACTCAATTATTAAAGGGCTCCCACACTCTAATGTACATAAAATGCGATTAATAAAAAAAATAAAATATTAAAATAAAAGACAAATTAAATGAATTATCGAACTTTTAAAACAATCATTATTATAATTAAAATACTTAAGATTTAAGAATAAAATAAATAAAAATAAATTTCTAGATTACGTAGAGTTTAAAGATTAAATTAAAAAGTACCCATAATCTCTTCATAAGTTAATCCATCAACCAATCAAGTTTTCACAAGAAAAAAATATTTTTTTAATTAAAATTTTTTAATTCAAATCCTTCACAAAAAAAAATTGAAAGACAAGTATTGAAGAGACATAAAATGTCACGTGATTTACATAGCGTCACATTTCTCCATATGTATAATACAATAAATTTTATATAATTATAATCTTCATACTCCAAAAATAAAAATCCTCCATCATATAGAATAAATTATAAAATTTACATACCCACCTCAACATTTTCTTTTTATAAATAAAACTGTTGCTTTTTATAAATAAAAAATTTATTCAAAATCAAATTTCTATCAAAAGTAACAAAAACAATATTTTTAATTTTTAATTTTTGGATGGAAAAAATAACAATTTTAATTTTTAGTTTTCAGATGAGAAGAAAATATTTTCTCCAAAAAAAATAGTAATTAGTTTTTGTAAAAAAAAGGATACATTTTAAGTTGTCATATAATATAAATTTTTTTATATTAAAAAAGAACTAAGTCAACAATTTTCTATCGAAGGTAACAAAAATAATATTTTTTAATAAAAAAAATTCATTTTTTAGAAAAAAGAAAAAATTCCTAAAAATTTTGTATTATTTTTTTCTAAAAAAAGTTTCAAAACATTAAAATTCATTTTTTTGTGAAGAGAAATGATATTTTTTGAAGAGAGAGAAATGTATTAAATAAGGAGAGATGTGATATTTTTTAAACCAACTGCATTAAATGAGGAGAGAGATGATAATCTGAACCGTAAGATTAGAGTAGTATAATAAATCTTAACCTTTAAAGATAGTTCGTCTCTAGGACATTTAAAAAACATGAGCTATTTTATTATATAGATTCAGTCCCAAGATTATTATGAATAGTGTTTATCATCTTAATTTGAAAATAATTATTGATTTGCATATATTTAATATTCGTTATTTTGATTCATTAGAGGATGCAATCTTATATGGGTTTATATTCTCGGTGAGTTGGATAGCGATATTATTTATTTGGCAAGTATTAATTATTGACGGAATCCACGTCTTGAAAGATCGGGATTTACGATACCCCCTTAAGGCTGCTTATAAGTTTTGATTGGGCCAAATGAGTTGAAACCAACTTTGGATGAAAGATAACAGAAAAATATAAATTTGGACATAAAGAATATTCTTAGATCAATTTTTTACATTGAGTTATGGCAATCCAAAGTTAAGGGCAGAAACATCTATGTTCTCAAAAATTAAGTCTCTTAGGGTTCAAGTCTTCCACTTATATCATGTCAAATTTTTGTTCCATTTCTTTGTATGCTTGTTTTTTAGACATTAATACCAAGGCTCCAACACACTTATTGGTCATCAAATTCAAATATAACCACACACAACATCTCATATCACCGATAATCATAACAGCCTCAAATTTTCAACTGCAACGCCTTTTCGATTTATTTTCGATTCACAATTTTTAGAGTGCTTAAAGAGATGTGTTGGGGGTTATTTTGAGAGATATTATACATAAGGTTTAGAGCCTTTACTTACTTGTTTAATAGATCAAAGGAGGGTGGAGGATTGATTTGGACTTAGCTTTCAAAAATCTCCTTCATTCCTTCCTTCTTCTACCTTTTTCTCTCTCAAAGTCACCTTAACATTCAAGAGAAAAGAGGTCTGGTTTCTCTCCCTCACTTGCACGAAATTTTCATATAGAGAAGAGGGTGTTTGGCTTCCTTTATATAGGCAAAGGCTACGGGACATAGAGGGAACAAAAAGTATTATGGAAAGACACGTTTCTCTTTCTTAATTAATGAGACTTGAGTTGATTTGAATTGATTCAACTTTTGAGGCCTTAAAATCAGACATGGGGAAGATAAATACAAGTAGGGTTAGTTTGGGGGGACAAAAGTCTGATCTCCCATCAATCAAGGGGTTTTGCATTGGTTTGTGTGTCTTTTTGTGCAAGAGAATGATTTTAAAGTTACTTTGATATATTTTTTTGGTGTCTTTTTCCTTTGAAACCTATTATATTTGTATGTTTATGAGAAGTATACTATTTTCATATATTATCATAGTTTTTATAACAATTGATTAAATAGATATAGTCTTTTAGGTCAAATTAAGCTATTTTAGCTATATATGATTTTTTGACTTATTTTGTTATGCATGAATTTTAATAGTGATTTCTTTTCTTTTGTTAACCTATGACACCATATTATTATATATTATACTTGCTCCACAAGTATTGGATTATCATAATGCTTAACTTAATACCTTTCTCATCATTTTAAGCTAAAAAGCAAGTAAAAAGTCACTTTTTAGCACTCTTTCCAAGGTGGTCGGCCACTAAGGGGTATTTTTATCATTTTTAATGCTATTTTTCCCTTTTCTACTTAATTGTACTTAAATTCTTGATTTAAGGTATCCATGTATCAAAATTTAGATTTTTAAGAATTTTCGATGTTTAACTCTTGTCTTAAACAACTTGGTCTTATAACATTGAGTTTTTAACCTCAATATTAGGGCTTTAATATATGCTTATGTGGTTCCTCTCTATCCCGGGTCTCAGGCTCAAAAAGATTAAACGGCCGGGTCAGTTCTTCTTACCGAACTTAGGTTTGAGACTTCGTTTCTATTGAAATGTTCTTTCTTTCTATTCATATTTTGAGTTCGAATTATTACAATCTACCATCCTTTAAGAAATTTCATCATCGAAATTTACATACCTCGCTTAGAGAGACATGGATATTTTTTATGATAAGGCTTTAAAGCCAAAGCCATGGTTCAAACTAATAGTTACTAGCACACGACTCTATTTAACAAATCAAAATGCCATTAAAGGTTAACAATTGGCCTTAAAAGGAACTACAACTCAATGCCTTTGAAGACAAAAAACCCTCACCCTTATCGGGCTTCGCACAATACCTTTGTAGAATTTACACACATCCTTACTGGGCTTACACACACCTTTACCAAACCAAACTCTTTTGGATTAATCATACCCTTCTATGGTGGTATCTTTAAGAACACATGGTCCCCCACTACAAACTCCAGGTCGCATCTTCTGATTATCTGCACAACTCTTCTGTTTGTTTTGCGATTGCTTCAACCTCTCTTGGATCAACTTAATCTTATCAGTGGAAATTTGAACTATCTTGGGTCCAAGCAACTTCCTCTCTTCCACTTCTTCCCAACAAATTGGGCTTCAACCTTTCTTGCCGTACAACGCTTCATAAGGGGCCATCCTTATAGTTGACTGAAAACTATAGTTATACACGAACTTGATTAACAACAAATGTTCCATCCAGTTTCCAGAAAAATCTAGAACGCATGCTCTAAGCATATCTTCTAAGGTCTGAATTGTTCTCTCCAATTGACCATTAGTCTGTAGATGGAACGTCGTGCTAAACTTTAAAATAGTCTCCAATGCTTCTTGTAAGCTTGGCCTAAACCAGGACGTAAAACGTGAGTTTCTGTTCGATACTATAGAAACTGGTACTTCATGTAGCCTAACGATCTCATCGATATGAAGCCGTGCAAACCGATCCACAGAATACGTCATCTTTATTGGTAGGTAGTGAGCTAACTTCGTCAACCTATCCACAATAATCCAAATAACATCACTCCTCTTGGGTGTTCAAGGGAGTCCGATTACGAAATCCATGGTATTATGTTCCCACCTCCACTCGGGTACTGGTAACTGTTGTAATAATCCTATCGGCTTTTGGTGTTCAATCTTAACTTACTGGCATACTAAACATCTTGTCACGAAATTCTTTACATCCGTCTTCGTCTTGCTTCACCAATATATTTTCTTTAAGGCTCTATACAACTTTGTATTTCTCGGGTGCATGGTGTATGTTGAGTTACGCGCTTCGTCTAAGACTTGCCTCCTCAACTCCCCGTTATTAGACACATACTATCTGTGACTGAACCACAACAAGTCATTTCAAATTTCAAATTCTGTTTTCCTTTTAGTCAATATTTTTGCCCTTATCTTGACCACTTGATTATCTGCCAATTGAGCTGCTTGAATTTGATCTAAAGAAGTTAGTCTTACGCTTAGAGTTGCTAATAAGCCTCCATTCTTTCCTATGGCAAGATGGGTTCTAAGCGTTCCCATTTCAAAAAATGTGCCAGCTCGTACTACTCATAAATGCGCTATTTTTCTACAATGGTTTTTAACTTAGGGCATTAGCCATGCCATTAGCCTTCCCCAGATGATAGTGGATCATGCAGTCATAATCCTTAATTAACTCCATCCATCTCCTTTGCTTCAATTTCAGCTCTTTTTGGATGAAAATATACTTCAAGCTCTGATGGTCCGTAAAGATCTTACAAGGGGCACCCTACAATTAATGTCTCCATATCTTGAGCGCGAAAACAATTATAGCTAACTCTAGATCGTGGGTATGATAATTCTTCTAATGAGGTTTTAATTGTCTTTACGCATAGGCGATAATCTTCCCGTGTTGCATTAAAATGCAACCCAAACCTTGGTGTGACGCGTTACTATATAAAAAAAAAACAAAGCCCTTGTTGCCTGACGGAAGGGTAAGCACAGGTGCTGACACCAGTTTGGACTTCCACTCTTGAAAGCTTCGTTCGCATCCGTCGGATCATCCAACTTGACATTCTTCTAAGTTAATCGAGTTTAGGGTTTCACAATCAGGGAAAAGTCCCGAATAAAATGCCAATAGTAACCAGCTAACCCCAAAAAACTTCGTATCTCAGTCACGCTAGTTGGCCTTTTTCAAAAGACTACCGGTCCACATTCATTGGGTTCACTTGTATTCTCCCTCTAGATATAACATACCTAGCTACACCACTTGATCCAACCAAAACTCACACTTTTCGAATTTTTGCATATAACTAGTGCTTCCTCAGGATCTGCAAAGAAATTTTCAAATGTTCTCTGTGTTCCTCCTCACTTCGAGAATATATCCGAATGTCGTTTATGAACACAATTACAAATTGGTCTAGAAAGCTTCTGAACACCCGATCCATTAGGTTCTTAAACACAGCATGCACATTCGTTATCCCGAAAGGCATCACCATAAACTCCTAATGCTCGTAACGGGCCCTAAAGCCAGTCTTGGGTACATCTGATTTCTACACTTTCAATTGATGGTATCCTGACCTCAAGTCTATCTTTGAGAACACTCTGGCTCTTTACAGCTGATCGAACAAGTCGTCTATCCTAGGCAAAGGATACTTGTTCTTAACGGTTACCCTATTCAATTGTCGATAGTCGATACACTTCCTCAATGTTTCGTCCTTCTTTTTCACGAATAGCACAGGTGCTCCCCTTGATGAGACACTAGGTCAGATGAATCTTTTTTCTAATAACTCTTGTAATTGTTCCTTCAACTATAGTAGCTCAGCAGGTGACATTCTATAGAGAGGAATATATATGGGTGCTATGCCCGGGTAGAGATTGACTATAAACTGTACTTCTCAATTTGGGAGAAATCCTGGTAAATCATCTGAAAAAACGTCTAGAAACTCACAAATCACTGGTAGCTCTGAAAGCTTCTTTTCTTCCATCTCTACATCCATCACATGTGCCAAAAATCACAAGCAACCCTTCTTCAACATCTTCGAATCCTTAATGGCTGAGACAATACGGATAGGTGTTCTACTCTTGTCTCCTTGGAAAATGATTTCTTTCTCCTTGGATATCCTAAAGATTACTCTTTTCCTAACACAGTCTAGCGATGTATGGTAGGATGACAACCAGTCCATCCCAGGAATTAAATCAAACTCAGACATAATCAAAGGCATCAAATCTACCAATATCTCCCTATCGTCTATCATCAACACACAATCATAACACACTTTTAATTACCACTCTAGCCTTACGACCATCAAGATTAATACCGCCACTTGAACCTAATGTGTCACTAGGGCTAAACATACCATGTAGACTAAACGCTCCACAGGTATATGCTTACCCATACAAACCCAAACACAACCCTTGTCATTCTACAATATACATTCGCATATTTCTTTCACATACGTACCACTCACCCAACAATACTTTAACTGTACAGTACTAACTCCTGATTCTAAAATCTCTTACAATCATCATTCAATCCCTTCACACATTCTCTACTGCACAACCGAACTAAAAACCACTTTTGCACTTTAACTATTTCATCTTACCCGCATCTTTCCAAGACACTCGATTCATTTAAGGCCAATTTACAAAAAAAGCATACCCATTAGTTTGTACAGTTTCACTTACGCTTCCACTATTCTCATCCAAATACTTATTCCTCCTGCGTACTCACACTAAGCTGCTTCGCAACTTCACCAGAAATAATAGAATTATATCACCCTTCAACTTCTCATACATATAGTCCACACATTCCTATGAGAAAATTTCTTCTCTATACAAGAAACCTTCATGCACCAATCTAAACAGGTTTTCCCTAACAGGTCACCTCACAAAAGATTTTTGAAAGAAACTTCCTTGTGACTCACACCGATGCCACAATGAAAACTGAATATCAACTCCATACGAGTTGCACAGTCTAGATGTCAAATGAATATAAATCGATACTTAAGAACTTACCATATGAACAACTTAGTTTGTTTAAAACACGTACTCCACCGCTCAAGCAATTTTTAGTGTCAACGGGACTAACCATTTCCACAAACTCCTTGGTACCCAAATTCTTGAATTGTTTAACTAAAGAGTTATCGGTCCTTCTAGCCCGCATTGCAATTCATCTTGCACTATGTTCACTCATCTTGCATAGTTATTCATCTTGAGAACCGTCATCCTTGTTCTAATCCAAAAACTTAATCCATTCTTGAACCTTCTACACCTTATCTCCTCATCAGGTATAAGTTGGGTGGCATATCGTGATAACTCTGTAAACTTTATCTCGAATTTTTCCACAGTCATCCTTCCTCGTTCCAGGTCGATGAATTCCCTACTCCTTCTCATGCTTATAGTTTATGGGCTTGTTCTACATGTCGAACGTTTTCTCAAAATGATCCCAAGTGATTCTCTGGGGTACGAAAGGTTCAACTCATGGCACCAGCATCTTCAAGAACCATTCCATGGCTTCCCATCAGTGGTATGTTTCTCCCCTAAACATAAAAGCTACGAGGTCAAACCTATTATCCGCATCTACCTCTAACCTATCCAGAATACGTATGGCATCCTTCAATCAATTTTATACTTTTGCAGGGCTAAGGGTTCCTATGAACTCCTTTGCACCTAGATCCTTAAATTGTTTTATTATGGGGTTACTGTTCCTTTCAGCTTGCATTGCGATCCACCTCGCATTTTATTTTGTTAGTCATGCAATCGCCTCCAACATCCTAGTGGTTGGTTCAGGTTCCACTGGTCCCACTTGTGGAGATTCTTCTTATCGTGCCTCATTATACTAGTTCAGGTTGAATGACGCTCCGTCCGAGTTTCTCCATGCTCCTTCTAATCGTAGAAAAGCTATGACTTAGGGCTCAACATGAGAGTCCAACTTATAGACACAAGGATAAGAATAAACTGTCTAAGAAAGGTTTTAATGACACAAGGTTTGTCCACCTTAATCTGATAACCCACTTAGACTTTACAAAACAACATCAACACAAGACCTCTCCCGGGTTATCTTCTGAATCTGATAACTTTCTTAGACTTCCAATTAGGACCCTGCGTTTGTAGAACGCATTTCCCAAATGGACCTCAAAACTAGTCAGTCAGATGTCCGAAGGCAAAGGTATGACAACCCCAGGCCTAAACCACTCTTCTCAATGGACCGCGAGATGACACACTTAACCTACGATCCTCCACAAACCACACTCTTGTAAGTCTACAGAACCTATAACATAGAGCTCTGATACCAAAATGTTACACCCCGCTCCCGCAAGGCTCCAAACCTGAACAAAGGGATGTGATCCCACCGCAGACCGGCGACCAAAGGAAAATATAAGGGATAAAAATATTAAGAGATCAAATAAGAACTTCAAGACAACCACAATTCCTTAATGTCAAGGGAGGTATACATGAGTTATTAGGGATTTGCCATCCTAACAGCATATATTACTTCTAAAACATCAAAAACCTCCAGGGTCATATACATGAAGCTCTGCCAAAACTAAAATCTAAATGAAAGAAAACTTAACCATAACAATTCCCAACACCCGAACTAAAATTACTAGATAATGCCTGTGGTGGACCAACTCCTAGCTGTTCAAGGTATCTACAACCACATAGGTTGCAAGAGAGCACACTTAGCATTATCATGAACAGAAAAGACAGTTACTTAGCTAAGGATAACTAAAAACTCTTTCTAAAAATAGTTCATCACATTTTTCACGAAAAATATAGAAGCTGATGAATTTGCTTGAACATAAAAATATCGCAGATTATACATAACCTTCTCAGTATTGTAAACAAAAATCTGTTCTTGGCGTAACTATAACTTGTTTAAAATGCATGACCACTTTCTCAAATCTAGACTCAAACCCTAATAATGCCCAAGTAGTCGTCAACCTCATGACCGGGAGTTCCGACGGTATCGTAACCTCAATTCGCAATGCACGAATAACAATGTAATGGAATGAGGGCCACTCTCCACCAAGCACGAGTGGTATGTGCTAAAACTTGGGACTCAGTTCAAAAGCCTTTAAGGCAAAAACCCCCGCTTAACGGGAAACCTCCCCTAAAGGGATAAATGAAAAACCTATAGTTGGGTAACCTCCCTCATAACGGGATATAAAGGGCCGAAAACCCTTGTAACTTGACACTTTGGAACAACAACACAACATTAACCATACTTTCATAGTAACATCATGCTAGCTCAGAATATTATGGATAGCACACATGAATTAAAAACATCATGGCTTTTATAACAACGGGTTCATGTGATCGTCAAACTAGTCATAGTTCAAAACATGCACTTCAAAGCATTTTTAAGCATCATTTACATAAACTCAAGTTCAAGATAATGGATAAGTACTCTCATCTTGTATTATATGCTATGAACTGAGCGTCCCCCGGCAAGCTAAGCAGGATCCCGGGTTCTACAACCTCTGTGCCTAACAAGCAAAACACGACTCTACCGTTAACACGGAATCCTCCCCCTTTAGCATGTGAAACAAAAACAATTCCGGCCATGGAATATTTTTTGATTTTTGGGACCATGGTTAGTTTCTTTTTAGGTTTAAGGGATACTACGCACTTGCCTAATCCTTCACTTATTTGAAGATTTTACTTAACTATTTATTACTCTCTTTCAAATCATTAAATTTTAAACTACCGAGCATCTTGAGATACTTAGACTTGGAATCAAGTTATAATTTTTAAACACAATTTAGATAAAAATATTTTCTACAACTCTCATATTTAATACCAAGGCCAAAACCTAAGGCAAAAGAATGAACAAAACACCCTAAGCGAAAACGGTTCAACACTTTTCTTAAGATTTCACAAAAAAACATGCTTCTGTTGGTCTCAATTTTGGGGTATCATATCAAGTCCAAATGAGCCCAATTTTTAGTATGTTCTAGTTTAACAAATCCCCTACAAGTTAGACCTTTTATCCATTTTAGAAAATAGGGTCTGTCAACCGCAAAAACTCAGCAGAGCCGGTTTTGGACAGAAGGTATGAAATGGTTTTGGGGAATCATCCCGAGGCTTCAAGGTCTGACTTTTTGGCAAAAAGTGCTTCAATATGTTAGCTAAAAAGTTCATGTAGACCATTTCTGAAATAGATCACTAAAAATAGGGGTTTTGGGCGACACAAGAATATGCGATAGAAGTATCCCTTGATGGCTAAAACTCAACAGAAACTTTGAAAAGGGTTTAGACCTATCCAAACTTCATATTTTGTACTCATTTTTGGTGGATATATAGATATGAATATTGCCTGCGACTTTGATGTTTTGGAAAAAATTTGGATCTTACTTTAACATAGGGTTTCCAAGTCGGTAATATTGACTGGTCAGAAAATGACACACTTTGGTAAAATTGTAATATCTCCTATTCTACTTTTGCAAATGAGTTGAAAGCAATTTTGGATAAAACATAACACAAAAATATAAATTTGGGAATAAATAACATGCTTAGATCAATTTTCTACAATGAGTTATGGAGTTCCAAAGTTAAGGACAGAAATATCTATGTTCTAAAAAGTCAAGTCTCTTAGGGTCCAAGTCTTCCACTTATGTCATGTCAAGTTTTTGTTCCATTTTTTTGCATGCTTGTGTTTTAGACATTAATTCCAAGGCTCTAACACACTTATAGGTCATTAAAATCAATGATAACCACACACAACAACATCTCATATCACCGATAATCATAACAGTCCCAAATTTCCAATTGTGATGCCTTTTCGATTTATTTTCGGTTCTCAATTTTTAGAGTGTTTAAAGAGATGTGTTGGAGATATTTTGAGGGATCTTAGACATAATGTTTAGGGATTTTACTTACTTATTTGATAAATCAAAGGAGGGTGGAGGATGGATTTGGACTTAACTTTCAAAAATCTCCTTCATTCCTTCCTTCCTTCTACCTTTTTCTCTCTCAAACTCACCTTAACACTCAAGAGCAAAGAGGTGTGGTTTCTCTCCCTGTACCATGGAAAGACACTTTTCTTTTTCTTAATTAATGAGACTTGAGTTGATTTGAATTGATTCAACTTTTGAGGGCTAAAAATCAGACATAGGGAAGATAAATACAGCTAGGGTCAGTTTGGGGGGACAAAAATATGATCCCCAATCAGTCAAGGGGTTTTGCATTGGTTTGCGTGCCCTTTTGTGCAAGAAAATATTTTAAAAATTAATTTAATGTATTTTTTTGGTGTCTTTTCCCACTGTAACCTATTATATTAGTATGTTTATGAGAAGTATATTATTTTCATATATTATTATAGTTTTCATAGCAATTGATTAAATAGATGTAGTCTTTTAAGTCAAATTAAGCTATTTTAGCTATATCTGACTTTTTGAATTATTTTGTTATGCATGAACTTTAATAGTGATTTATTTTCTTTTGTTAACCTATGAAACCATATTATTATATATATTACTTGCTCCACAAGTATTGGATCATCATAGTGCTTAACTTAATATCTTTCTCATCATTTTAAGCTAAAAAGCAAGCAAAAAGTCACTTTTTGGCACTCTTCCCAAGGTGGTCAGCCACTAAGGGGTATTTTTGTCATTTTTGATGTTATTTTTCCCTTTTCTACTTAATTGTACTTAAACCCTTGATTTAAGCTATCCATGTGTCAAAACTTGGATTTTTAAGACATTTCGATGGTTAACTCTTGCTTAAATAACTTGGTCATATAACCTTGAGTTCTTAACCTGAATATTAAGGATTTAATATATGCTTGTGTGGTTCCCTCTCAATCCCGGGTCTCAGGCTTGAAAAGGTTAAACAGTCGGGCCCGTTCTTCTTACCGAACTTAAGTTCGACACTTCGTTTCTATTAAAATGTTTTTTTCCTTTCTATTCGTATCTCGAGTTCAGGTTATTACAATCTACATTTCTTTAATAAATTTCGTCCTGAAAATTTACATACCTCGCTTAGAGAGACATGGATATTTTTCATGATAAGGCTTTAAAGCCAAAGCCTTCAAACTAATAGTTTTTAACACACGACTCTATTCAACAAATCAAAATGCCATTAAAGGCTAACACTTACCCTTAAAAGGAACTACAACTCAATACCTTTGAAGACAAAACCCTCACCCTTACCGAGCTTCACACAATACCTTTGTAGGACTTACACACACACCCTTACCGGACAAAATTCTTTCAGATTAATCATACCCTTCAATGGTGGTATATTTAAGAACATAGTCCCTCACTACAAACTCCAAGTCGCGTCTTCTAATTATCTGCACAACTCTTCTGTTTGTTTTGCGATTGCTTCAATCTCTCTCTGATCAACTTAATCTTATCAGTGGAAATTTGAACTATCTCACGTCCAAGCAACTTCCTCTCTTCCACTTCTTCCCAACAAATTAGGCTTCGACAGTTCCTTCTATACAATGCTTCGTAAGGGGCCATCCCTATAGTTGACTGAAAACTATAGTTATATGTGAACTCAATCAACGACAAATGTTCCTTCCAACTTCCAGCAAAATCTAGAACATATGCTCTAAGCATATCTTCTAAGGTCTGAATTGTTCTCTTTGATTGACCGTCAGTCTGTAGATGGAACATCGTGCTAAACTTTAATGTAGTCCCCAATGCTTCTTGTAAGCTTGGCCAAAACCAGGATGTAAAACGTGAGTTTCTGTCCGATACTATAGAATTTGGTACTTCGTGTAGCCTAACAATATCATCGATATGAAGCCGTGCAAATCGATCCGCTTAATACATCATCTTTATTGGTAGGTAGTGAGCTAACTTCGTCAACCTATCCACAATTATCCGAATAACATCACTCCCCTTGGGTGTTCAAGGGAGTCCGATTACGAAATCCATGGTATTATGTTCCCACCTCAACTCGGTTATTGGTAACGGTTGTAATAATCCTGTCGGCTTCTGGTGTAATCTTAACTTGCTGCCATACTAAACATCTTGTCACGAAATTCTTTACATCCGACTTCATATTACTTCACCAATATATTTTCTTTAAGTCTCTATACAACTTCGTATTTTTTGGGTGCATGGTGTATGTTGAGTTATTCCCTTCGTCTAAGACTTATCTCCTCAACTCCCCATTATTGGGTGCATACTATTTGTGACCGAACCACAACACGTCATTTCAAATTTCAAATTTTGTCTTCCCTTTAGTCGCTATTTTTTCCCATATATTGACCACTTGATTATTCGCCAATTGAGCTGCTTGAATATCCTTGTGTGGTTCCCTCTCTATCCCGAGTCTTAGGCTCGAAAAGGTTAAACAATTGGGCCGGTTCTTCTTACCGAACTTAGGTTTGAGACTTCATTTCTTTTGAAATGTTCTTTCTTTTCTATTCGTATCTTGAGTTTGGGTTATTACAATATCGAAATGTATACTTTGGGCCATGTACATCTTGAGCCGTGTTACGTCTTGAGCCGTATCACATCTTGAGCAGAACATGGGCTATACGCCGCTGTGATCGGGAACGTTGACATACAGAAACCTAATGTACGAGAACGTAATGCTGCCATTCTAATTATTGTGTTAGATATGATCGACCTTGGGTCATATACGTCTTGAATCGTGTTATGTCCTGAGCCGTGCCATGTCTTGAGCCGAACGTCTGTTATACATCATCATAATCGGGAACGCTGGTGTACGGGAGCCTAAGGTATAGGAACGTAAAGATGTTACTCAAAATTGATTGGTTGATTTATAATTGGGTTGGGCAATTGCATTACATTTAGCTGCATCACACATTCGCACAATTGTTCTTACATATGCTTACTCCGTCAAAAATGTTAAATTGTCCGTCTATTTGGCCTTAAAATTGTATTGGGTATTATATGATATGCATTGTAAAATATTTTATTGTGAGTTTGTTAGACGGTTTAGAGAATTTGCTTATGGGCTTTGGCTCATGGCATTATGCCACAGGTGAGTGTGATGAGTTCCTCGCCCTCGAAGAAGAAGACGAAATTGAAGAACAGAGTGAGTGGTAGGAGCCAGCGGACCCTGACGATGCTAGCTGAAGTGTTATATTTTTACGTTTTGCTCTTTTTATTTAGTTTCCACGGGTGTATTGTAATTTTTGTTAAATTTTCTTGTGAAAATTGTAATCGTTATGTGCTTATGAACAGTTTAGAACTCTTAATAATGTAATATTTATGATATCTAAATATGAATAAATGGTTAGAATATTCCCCTTATCTATACTTATGTATGTCCCGACGTGCCAGGAGGACGGGACGTCATAGTTGGTATCAGCGCTTAGGTTTAGTGAACCTTCAGGCCTTGGGTTATGGGAAACCATGCATTCTATCGTGTAAAAGCTCTGTATGGTGCGATGTATTAATTATAATTATCATTTATATATTATAAGAACTAAAATCTACTGCGTCTAAGTCTTGTAGCGAGTCGTGTTAGGACGTCACCGGGACCAGAAGCTACAAGGAATCTACATGCGAAGGATCGGTAAGAGCATCGAGATCGAAGATCAAAGATTCATGCAACAAGTTATTTTATTTTAAGGGGGGTAAATGGGAGTATGCACTAAGAGACGTTTCAGATATCATCAGGCCGTTAGAACCCCATAACTTCATCCTTATAAGTTTCTTTCTTGTTTACCCTAAACCCTTGTATCAACCTTTATACTTGACCGAAGTTCATTGCATATTCTTCCTTCTTATATCATCAGTTCTCAACAGTACTGTCAAGTTTCGTTCGTCAGTAACTCTTATGCACCCAGGTCTTGTTAATAATCTTATCAAAAATTCAATTCTAGAAAACACCTTTGTCCTCAAGTTTTAACATCTCAATAATAACCGACATTTGCATTTGATTCTCCTTCGATTCAAGCCATCCTCCTTGAACTATCTCTTCTCTCATAGAACTCGATATCAATTCTTTGTTAATTACCCATTTTAAACATTCGACATTGATAAAATCTTTGCCATCATTCATCATTCTGAAACCATAATCTGTTGCTGTAATTTTGTGAATTCTTTCGTACACTCTTGAAATCTTTACAAGGGAAATAAACTTAGATGCTTGAAATGAAGTACGTTAGGATGACGTAACTTTACGGCAATTATCTAGTTTAGCTACCTACTGTTTAACATCTCTTTTATCAGAATTTGATAGTACTAGATTAGCTATGTGGACATTTGTTTAAGTATTGTTCATTGTTCTCCTCTCACTTACATTTGAACCCCAAATAACCACTCAGTTTGTGTCAACAGTGACTACCTTAACTATAACCATTTGACCTCATCCGACCTATCTTTTGAACCATTTAGGAATCTTCCATTGAAGGATTTATTCACCTTCCCTAAGCCATTCTAAACCCACCCACGTATCGTGCAGTCTAGTTCATCATTTGAAATCCTCGGCTAAATGCTTGACCACTCGTACTCAGGTAGCCTCTCTTAAGACCTAGATCGATGAGAAATTTATTAAAGTTTAGCGCTTTCAAGGGAAACTCGAATCGTGCACATCCTCAGAAGAACCACCTGACGCATCATCGAGTCGCAAAGCAGATCTCTACCTTGAGTTAAAGCACAAAATGTCTGCCAACGTCCGCACTTAACGTATTTTGAAGGTCAACAACCCCAACTATAAGAACTGCTAAGTAGGAGCTTATACAACATCTTTAATGGAGACCTACACGAAGGTTCTTGTTACCATCATTGATAAAGTTTGCATGGGACCCGCAGGAGTGTGGCACGTGGAAGTATAATGAAAACGCTATGGCACTTGGAAGTAACGTGGAACTACGAGGTTAAACTCTGATGGTTTTATTCACACCTATTTTAGTTGGACCCCTATGTGTTATATGCCTTGCTCTTTGTAATCGTTCTAAGAAAAACTTGTATTCTCAACGAGATTATGTACACGAACATAAATGTTATGAAATACAAATGAATAAGTCATAAACCAACTCCACGATATCCTAAAACCTAAAAGCAAATAAGACCTTAAAAAAAAGGAAGATTCACCAACCACAACACCTTCCCTCTTTATTTAGATGGTAGGTAGACGACTTAATCATCAGCGGCTAGTAGATGGACCCGTATACGAAGAAGTGCTAGGGTTAGCCCAAGTCTTGCGTGAACTTGCCACCAACATTAACCATCCTCACATTCGAGATAGGGCGTGGTTCCTATCAGAACTTAGAAAACAACGAGCCCTTACATTCAAGGAAGGAGCTGAACCGAGTGTAGCCGAAGAATGGCTAAGAGCTATCAAGAAATTATTTAAGTCCATGGGAGTGTAGACCAATGCCGATCGAGTCGCTTTAGCAACACACCTACTGGAAGGAGAAGCCGACTACTGGTGGTCTATAATTGACAACACCCAAGATGTAGCAACTCTAACCTGGAATCAATTTTAAGAATTATTTTTGAAAAAGTACTTCCCAGCTCCCTTTCGACAGGGACAAATTAGAGAATTTCTGGAGCTAAAATAAGGATATATGTCTGTAACTTAGTACGTCAACCGCTTCGAAGAGCTGAGCTGATTCGCCACGACCATCATATCAGACGAAGAATAAAGGGCACGAAACATCGAGTGAGGCCTAGAACCCTCTATCCGAACTAGAGTCATCTGGTTACAACTTCTGACTTACACTCAAGTAGTACAAGCAGCCCCATTGGCAGAAACAAATTTAGTCGATTCTAAAAGGATTTGGAGTCAGAAAAAGGAGAGTACTAGTCAAGGAGGACCACAAAGGAACAATAGAAAAATTATTCCCAAAAAGTCGTACTACTTAGTCGACAGATCAAGGCAAGCAAGAGGTCAACCTATGAATGTAAGGCTTTGCTATGAATGCGGTCAGCCTGGGCACAAAAAGTCTCAATGTCCACAGATAGGACAGGGTAATTGGGAAAATCAGCCACAGTAATGGAAGGAACCGAAACCTCAACCGGAAAAGCACCAACAACATATCCAAGCTGCCAGGCCTTTTAATGATGATCAGAGGTATGCTCGTATTCACAACTTGAAGATGTATGTAGTTTAAACTTGTTATATCATTACAAGAAAGTGGATGCTTGTGGGATAAGGCTTTAAGCTAACACGTTTCTAGTCAACATCCTCATGACATAGGTATGTAATGTTACATTTGAAAGTTGTTATAGCAGTCGGTTTAGAGTGCTAGCAAGACAAAGCAACCATTACTCACGGTACTGAGTGTATAAGCCCAACCCTGTCCACACCCTCAATAAAGAACGACTCAAATACACAAGGGTTCGGGGACAAAATTTGTTTAAAGGGAGTAGTTTGTAACAACCCAGACTGTAACTACCCAGAGAGCGATCTAGCCCAAACCCTAGTATTAGCGATTGATAGACAATGAGAACTTGGGACCCTAATCAACCCGAAACCCTAATGTGACTCGAAAGCCCTAAAAAGACTGAATACTCAGAGGCAAAGCTCTAATACACAGAAGAGTCTTGGAACAGCTTAAGTTAAGTAAATTACATAAAATATAAAATTAAAAATTAAAAATTCTCATAATTAGGGTAAAATGACCATTTTGCCATTAGTATAGTAAAAAATCCTAAAAATCTAAAATTTAGCACATGGACACTCAAAATTAGATATTTTTATACAATTAATTAATAAAAGACAAAATAATAACAAAAATGACTAAATTTCCCTTGCATGGTCGGCCACCTAGGAAAATGTGCCCAAAAAGCTATTTTTTGCCTTTTTAAGCTTAATAATAAGAAAAAGATGTGTAAATTAAGCATTATTTTGACCTAATACTTTTTATACAAGTAATATATATAATAATATAATAATATAGGTCAACAAAAGTAAACAAATAATTATTTAAAGTATCTACACAATAAGTAAGTCAAAAAACCAATTCTAGTCAAACTAGCTTAATTTAATTTAAAAGCCTCCACCTATTTAATTGATTGCTATCAAAATTATGATAAATTATGAAAAGAGTAAATTAAATATAAATACATTAATGTAATAAGTTTTAGTGGGTTTAGATACTAAAAAGATACATAAAATTAATATTTTATGCATTTTCTTGCATAAAATGGTAGTAAAATATAATTTAAACCCCATAATAATGCAAAATTGACATTTTATCTTCCCCAATCAGGTCCTAGCCAAAATCTGTTCTCATATTTTTTTAAAAAGAACAATGCCCATCATGCAACCAATAGGGTTTTAGAAAATTTAAATTTACTTACACCTTCATTATGAGACCCACCACCCACTTTGCCTATATAAGCAAGACCAAACACACCTCATTTTCTTCCTCATGTATTTGGTTGGAGAGAGGGGAGAGATTAGAAAATATCCTAAATGTTCTCAAGAAGAAGAAGGAGAGAAGAAGAAAGAAGGAAGGAAGAAGAAGGAGAAAGGGTTCAAGGAGAAGGCATTAAAGCTAAGTCCCATTCTTCGTCAACATTTTGAGCATCAAAAGAGGTAAGTAAATCCTCTCAAACCTTTTGATACACTCTCATAACATAGCTCATAATCCATCACTATAATCAACCCTAAAAATAAGAAACAAGATTTAACTCAAAAAGGCGTTGCATGTGTGAATAGTTGACTATTTATGTATGATCAAGCTTTGCATGTGCTTGCATGTGTATATTTTTGAGTTTTATGGCTTAAATATGTTTTGAAGTTTTGGTTTGTATGAATATATGACATGCATACAAAGAAAATACATCAAAAATTAACATAACATGAGCTAAATCTTCAAAACCCTAAATAACCGGATTTTCTGGACATGCGAATATTCTGCCACCAACTTTAAAACATTATAACTAATTGTAGAAAAATGATCTAAAAGTATTTTTGTGTCTAGGCCTATCTTTTTGAGTTCCCTTTCATACGAAATTGGCTTGAAGTGATTTTGTTTAGTAGAACTCCAGATATACCATTTTTGCCAAAGAGTGTCAGATCTTGACCACTCTGAGTTGCATACCTAAAGAAACTAAGTTAAAGTGAGAACCGAGCTTGGGTCAAAACAAAAAATTTGTAAATAACACATTTATCTTACTGTCCACAAAAAAATGAGCCAAAAATATGAAAGCTTGGTAGGTCAAAATTCTTTCTAAAGTCACTATTGAGATTTAGTAACTGACAGAGTTTTCTGTCACACCTTTTTGTGAGACCACAAACCTAAGTTTTTAATGACCAAATTCAAAAGTGGTAAACATGCACAATGTAGCTAACATATTAAACTAAATACTGAGTAAAATCAGTCCAAAATACACTCGGATGATACCCCAAAGGTTTTGTGCATTCTCTGTTAAAAACCTATTATGCAGACCATTTTTAGGCTGATTAAACCGTTTTTATAAATAACTTGCCTTAGTACAAAACATGAAACTTGTAGGGGACACCATAAACTAAAACCTCACAAACAATCATACCCATAGCCCTTGAATTGATGCCCCAAAATCATGGCCAACAGAGGCCCAATTTCTGTGTTTTTCTTGGTAAAATGTTGAACGGTTTTCAATTAAATAAAATAAATGACCATTTTGCCATAGGATTTGACCTTAGTGTTAAATACAAAAGTTGTAGAAAATATTTTTATGTAGTTACTGTTCAAAGATCAAAAATTAAATCCATATCTACGCACCTCAAAATACTGTTATAACTTTAAAATTAGCACTTGAACAATTAGATAAATTTGGCTAAATGTTTGAGTAGTGTGCCACCTTACGGAACTTGAATATATGGACTTTAAAAGATTTATGTGAATGATTGGTGTATGAACTTAACAATTTGATGATTAGAAACCATGTCGATAGGTTAGATCCATGTCACATAAATTATAACTTATACCTCGTATACTTGTACTTTATACTTTAGTGAGTAGTACCTTATGCTTTAAAGACTTGTACTTTATGCTATGTTAGTTTGTGTGTTATGCCATGTTTAGTTTCATACCATACTAATGTTAAGTTGTACTTCAAGATACGAGTTGTTGTACCATAAACATCATTGCATTGCACTTGGGGCATCTTGTGGGTTGCGTCCTGTACATTGGCCTTTGGTTATTTTGTACCTCGGTCTTATTTATGGGAATTTGGTTTATGTTGCTCCTTGAGTTATGGTTATATTATAGAAGTGGTGTTGAAAATGGGCCTTGTATGTCCTGAGCCATGTTATGTTTTGAGCTGTATCACGTCCTGAGCCGAACAGCCACTATTCACCGTTGTGATTGGGAACGCTGATGAACGGGGAACCTAACGAACGGGAACGTAGTGATACCGTTTGGGTTATTATATTGATATGATGACTCTGGGTCATGTACATCCTGAGTTGTGTTACGTCCTAAGCCGTATCACGTCTTAAGCTGAACAGCCGCTATACGCCGTTGTGATCGGGAATGTTAACGTTCGGGAACCTAACGTACGGGAATGTAATGGTGCCATTCTGATTATCGTGTTGGATACGATCAACCTTGGGTCATATACGTCCTGAGCCATGTTATGTCCTCAGCCATGCCATGTCTTGAGTTGAACGTCTGCTATACGCCGTCGTGATCTGGAGCATTGGTGTATGGGAGCCTAACTACGAGAACGTAAAGATGTTACTCAAAATTGATTGGCTGATTTATAATCGAGTTGGGCAACTGTATTGCATTCATCTGCATCATGCACTCGCATAATTGTTCTTACATATGCTTACCCTGTTAAAAACGTTAAATTTTCTGTTTATTTGACCTAAAAATTGTATTGGGTATTATATGATATGTATTGTAGGATATTTTGTTGTGAGTTTGTTAGACGATTTAGAAAATTTGCTTCTACTCTTTGGCTCATGTCATTGTGCTACAGGTGAGTGTGATGAGTTCTTCGCCCCCGAAGAAGAAGACGACGAAATTAAAGAACAGAGTGAGTGGTAGGAGCCAGCGGACCCCGACGATGCTAGCTGAAGAATGGGGTTTTTACCTTTTGCTCTTTTTTTCAGTTTCCATGGGCGTATTGTAATTTTTGTTAAATTTTCTAGTGAAATTGTAATCTTTATGTGCTTATGGACAGTTTAAAACTCAAAATGATGTAATATTTATGATATCTAAATATGAGTGAATGGTTAGAATATTCTCCTTATCTATACCTATGTATGTCTCGACATGTCAGGAGGACGGGGCGTTACAATTTCTTAGAAGTAAACCTCGCCTTTGGTCTAGTTAGAGCCACGTCAAGGACTTTGTGGGGCCAAGAGGGTTTGATTGATTTTTATAGTACTAATAAGGGGTTTTACATTTTCAACTATAGAAGCATATAAGCTATGGAGAATATCCTAGATAAGGAGCTATGGCATTTCTCATGTAAGCTATTGACTTTGCGATGATGGAAAAAGAGACTTAAGCTTCCTAAAGAGGCTATCTCTAAAATTCCCATTTGGGTAAAATTCCATGAGTTACCTCTTGAATTCTAGAATTCTCAATGCTTGAGTAAAACAGCAAGTGTTGTGACGCCCCGTCCTCCGAGCACGTCGGGACACAAATAAATATAAATAAAGGGATATTACATCATAAAAAAGTTCTGAACCGTTCAAAAGTACATAATTATTACAGTTTTACAAAGACATTTCAACAATTACACTAAGTGCGAGAGAACTAAATATAAGCACAAAAGCAGAGGTCTCGACTCCTCAGAATGCATCAGCGAAATCCACGTGCTTTAGGAAGTCACCATGTTCTTCAGACTCTTATTCTCCCTCTAGGATGACTTCCTCCAAGAACTCCTCCTTACTTGTGGCACGAATGCCATGAGCCAAGGCCTAGAAGCAAAACACTCTAACCTTCTAACTAATCTCACGGCACAAAATTCACCACGACGCATACTGTATAACACCTAGTACAGTTTATAGTCAAGCAAACCGACAAATTTATGACAGGATAGCAGATAAATGAACAAACACATGCGTATGAAATGCAGATGCCCAACCCAATATGCACCTAGATTATAATAGGGATCTCATGTTGAAAATCACCAGAGTAGACTTGATGGGAGTTGATCACCAAAGGCATCATCGCGCCTCGTTGTGAATAGTAAATACGCCGCAGGGCTTCATGCAATAGCTATTTTACTCAATGGTAACAGTGTGGGGGTGGCCAACCAATTACTGTAGACACCCCAATTTGACTCCACCTAATATTAGGTGAATCTGATTATGAAAATCGTTGAAATGGTGCCCCAATTCAATCCTCGGGAAGTGATCCAAGTTCGGTATTTGAACCTTAACCATCAAAAACCTTCAAAACCAATAACTTGTTGTCCAAGCCATTCCCAACATGGCAACCGCCAACTCCATTCTGGCGACCGCCAATAGAACCTTATGGAAACCCTAGGCAAAAGTGGCAGTCGCCAACTCCAACATGGTGGCCGCCAACTCATATTGTGGCGGCCGCTAATAGAACCTCGTGGAACCTTTTCTAACATGGCGACCACCAACTTCAACATGGCGGCCGCCAACTTGCATTGTGGCAGCCGCCAACTTCAAATGGCCTGACGTGTTTTAAAACGTGGCAGCATCTCATTGGTTGAAGAACTCTATAAATACCGTACCTCTGGTATGTTTTAAAGGACAAAAAATTAGAGAGAAATTTAGTGAGAGAAGCTCTGCCGAGTTGCCGAGCAATTCTGACCCCGACACCGAAGCCCTGCAAAAATATCGAGATTCGAGCCTCCGATAGTCCAAAACCATAGCTTGGATCATCGCCCGAGGATCAAATTGCTCGCCCATATTCCCCGATTTTAGGATTCCCTAGCAATCCAGGTATCCTGCTTGGATCCCTGGTCCTTCTAACTCCATTTTCTCTCTTTTGGAGCGATCGGTTTAATATTCATTTATTTCTTTCAACTACATTCTTGCATTACTTATTAGTTGCTATGTTTATGTTTAAATTCAAGTTTTAACTTACTTGTTTATTTATTTGCTTATTTATATTAAAGTTTAACTAAAATCATTAAATAGTGCTAATATTTCTCGCCATTGCAATTTATAATGTTGTTAATCATTATAATCTAAGCACTTACAAAACAATAGTTGTAATAGTCAATATTACACCATTTAATTTAAATACTTCATTTTTTTTCTTTTATTTCTTTTTATGATAATTTAATATTCTGGTATTCATTTTCATTTTCTTTTTTTTAGTTAAGTCTCTTTTCTTTTAATAGCATTCCATTTCTTTTTTTTTTCTTTTCTTCACTATTAATGTTTCATTTCTTTTTCTCTTACCTTATTGTAATTTCCTTTCAATGTACCATTTATTTCTTTTTTCTTTTTTTTCTTACAATATTAGATTACTGTTCTTTTATTAGCATTGTTTTAATATTCAAGCATTTATTTTTCTTTTTTTTTCTTTTCTTTCAATTTAATGTCCATTTCCTTTCAAGTATTAGTCTAATGTTTATTTAATAACTTTATTTTTTTTTCTTAGTTTAATTTTCTCTTCTAGCACTTTATTTTCTTTTTTTTATTATTTTTAAAAAAAATTCCCCATAATATTCCATTTTCTTTTATTGTAATGTTAATTTAGTAAATTTTTTAGGCGTTAGTTTAATATTTTAGCTTTTATTTTCTATTCTCCTTTTCTTTTAATAATGGTATAGTTTATTATTAGCTTTAATCTCTTTATAAAATTCCATTTAGCATTTCTTTTCTTTTAACATTAGTATTCATTTTTTTTACAAAACTCCATTTTCTTTTCCTTTTTCTATGATTACATTTTCTTGTCATAGCACCTATTTTATTTTTATGTTTTTTTTCTTCTATTTTGAAACCCAAAAGTCACAGAAAGACTTTCAAGCTATTTTCCACTTTTTATAAAATTAAAACTCTTTTATTCATTTCATTTATTTTATTTTATTTTATTATTCTTTGATTCTCTTTTAAAATATAAAACGTGAATAGTTAGATTTTCTTATTAATAGCATTTTCTAATTTTTTTTATATTTCTTTCTTTTGTCAAACCCCTTTTATTTTATTTTTGGAATCTTAAATTCTCTTTTGTTACAAAATTCTTCCTTTTTCTTTGTTAATAGGCTTTCCTTTAATGTAGAATTTTCTCTTTTCTTATGCATTTATCATTTCTACTTAATTTGCTTTGATAATATATATGTTTTGATTATTTTCTTCAAAACCATGCCTTGAATAGATTAGCTTTTTTTTTTTTGCAATCTATGTTTAGGTGATTTTAGGAACTTTAGTATTTTTTTAATTCTTTTAATCAAATTATGTTTGTTTAGGTTGTTTAAACAATATTGCATGTGGGTATACTTTTTGTATTCTTTAAATAGAAATTGCATGTCATAGGAATTAAGATTTTACACTTTAAGATTTTACACTTCCTATGAAATTGCATGTCATAGGAATAATATTGTTTTGTATCCTTTAAACAATATTATGTATTTTTCATACTTGATTTTGGATGTTCTCTCTCTACCTCTAATTTTTTTATTTGCATGCATTTGAAAAATCATATTAAAGAATCATTGATAATTCGTAGAGGACAACCTTACGGTTGGGCAAACGGGGTGCCTAACACCTTTCACGATTCGTACCTTAACCCTCAAATCCTCTTTCTCTGGTTAACGTTTTAAAGATTAGTAGCCGATTTTGTTTTTCTTAGTTTTTTTCAAAAACTAAGTGGTGACTCTATTTTTAACAAAAAATGGTTTTCAAAATTTAGTTTTCAAGGTGTTAAAAGATTTTTCTAAATATTCTTTGAATTTTTTATTTTTGAATATTTTCTAAAATGACCCCAAAATTCCAATGCCACAGTATTTTCTGGCGACTCTGGTGGGGACTAGTTTATAAAATAAAATAAGAGGGCTAGACTTGAAAACAACATTGGTTCTTAATATGTATCTCTCATCTGTATTTTTGCATACATGTGCATTATTCTTCAAAACCCCCTGCCTGGTCGACCCGATGTCCTAAACGTTCATCCGTTTCGAGGATTGTTGGGAAGGCGGGCAAACCTTACTGACTGTACGCTTTTATAGGTATAGTAAAAGAGTTCAAGCGTACTGTTTGACCATATCCTGCACCATTCCAGGCATGGAAAATATATACCCGACTCTATTCAGAAGGTACCCTATTTGATTGACCAAAATTGGCCTTTTGCATCTAGTAGCATAGAACCCCCCATTAGGTGCTGCTAATCCTAGTAGGATTATGTGTTTTCTTAACTGTATGTTTTGATTGCATTTGCTAGAATCATTTGTTTTGCTTAGGCTAGTTCTTTCTTTGGGTTTTTCCTGGGCTTTCTGTTATCGTTTGATTAGGTTAGCTTTCTTCCTTTAGGTCCTTACCCGGGCTTTGTTCTTCACCTTGTTTGATTTTTACGACATAGTTTTCTTCTCGGGGTCATGCCCGTGGTTCGTTTTGAAGCCTCTAGGATAGTTCCTCTCTCTCTTCTGGGTTCTTCCCTGGTTGTTAGTTCTATACCCCCACCTTTATTTTCTTCAAATCCTTGTTATATCTGTGTGAGCTAGTTTTCTACCGTTATGCTACTCATTTTCCCTAAAAATCTAGATCGAACCGATCTCTTGAGGGTTAGAACTATTTTTCCTACCGGAGTGCTGTCTGTTTAGATAAACATTCTATCTATAATTTGGTCAAATCCTCTTCTTTGCCATCCTTGGTTCTCAGATATTCGGTTGTTATGCTGTCGGTATGGCCCCAACAGGGGCATTGCTTCAGTTTCAGTGCTTGTATCTGTTTACGATCAGCTATTTTGGTATCTGAGATGTTTGCTCCATGTCACTAGGATTCTTGCCCGGGAAGTGCCTGATATTGGCTATTCTACTTTTGGGATCCAGGTTTTCTTCAAGTCTAGATCATTGAGCCAGGAAGATTACAGTCGACACGTGTCTGGGCTAAGTCAGTGACAGGCAGACTTTATAGAATATCCAAAAAGCCAGCCGAGTCATAAAAAATGGCAGAGAACGAAGTTAACTTGACAGCTCTTATGAGAGCAATTATTGATATACAGAGGGCTTTGGAGCAGCAAACCCAGGCTTAGGTACAATGTCAGGCATAGATTCGGGCAATTCAAGTCCATTTGTTGGTACTAAATGAATTGCATGACGAATCAAATGATAACGGGAAAGACTTTTGGGATGAAAATCATATTCCCGATGGACCACAAGTTGGTCCGCCACCACCACGAATCCCTCGTCAGGTGATAGTTGAGAAAGAAAATATTGCTCAGTTTAGTGAATCTACATTGGCTGAGAAGATCGACCAGATGGAGAAGGTCCTTAGAGAGGCCAAGGGAGTTGAAGAATATATGCTAGATGCGGGGGGACTTTATTTATTCCCGGATGTTAAAATGCTTAAAATGGAGAAGTTTGATGGAACTGGTGATCCTCGAATTCATTTGAGACTGTACGTCGATAGCTTCTCTCCCATGGGGATCGACAATCGGTTGAAGGCTCAACTATTGCACCAATCTCTTTTACGGGCGGCTCAGAGGTGGTTCCTCTCCCTGAATGTTGCAGAGACCAGAACATGGGAGGACATCGCCACAGCTTTTGTTAGCCAATACAACTATAATGTCCAGCCAGATGTAACTACTTGGGAGTTAGAGATCACTCGTCAAGAAAGAAGATGATCATTCGTGGATTATCAAACTAGGTAGAGGGAAAAGGCTACCAAAATGATAAATCGGCCAATTTAGAAGGAACAAGAGAGGATTGTAGTCAGGAACCTCCAGTCTCTATCAAAGTATTATTAGAAGGAACACCATCGCTGTCTAATTTTAAGCAGTTGTTTGATGCTGGGGTTCAGATAAAAGATGCGATCCAGTCTGGTGATATCGATGAGGCCGAGCTGAGCCAAAAGTCGAGAAGACCTTACCCATCCAACAACCCAAACCATCTCACTTCTTCCACTAACCTCGCATCTCACTCTAACAAGGTGAATTTGCTAAACCCCAAATCAGATCGACTGAACTCTTCACCATCACCTCCTCCTCCCAGAAATAACTAGCCGTCATGGCCAAAAAAGTCAAGGAGAGTTTTCACTCCCCTTAATATTTCTTTGTCCATGGCCCTAAATCAACTTGTCGAGAAAGGGTTGATAAAGCTTCTTGATCCAATGCCGCCTCCTAACCCTTTACCACGACGCTTCGATCCCACCCAATATTGCTCATACCATCAGAGCCATGGACACCCAACTGATAACTGTTTGAAATTCTGCCATGACATTCAGGATATCATTGATAATAAGGTCATTCCACCTTCATCTGCACCGAATGTCGCTGCTGGTTTTTAAATTCTTGTATTTTGCACGATTCAAGTCTCGAGTCTAGTCGGAGTCTTGTAAGTTTCTACTTTGATCAGTTAGATGTCGAGTTTGAGGGCACGTCCATCTGTGCGCCCTCATCTTTTGCTTTCAATTCTGTAATCTCTGCTCTCTTTGATACCAATAAAATAAATGAAGATTTTGATTATTATGCCTTGCTTCATTTATTTTGTACGTTTTTTGATAATTTCAAATTTGAAGGGGATGTCCCTGAAGAATTAAAAACTTTAAAAAGAGAAGAAGAAATGCGTGCCCAACCAATAATTAAAAAAAAACTTCATCAATAAGTCAGGGTAATGAAATTAACTCACAAATTGTCCAAATTGGTTCTTATTTATTTTCAGTTGAACGTGAACAATTAATGACTTTAATAAAAGAATTCAAAGATATTTTTGCATGATTATACGAGGATATGCTCGAAATTGATCCCGACATTCCAACATCATATCCTTTTGTATCCTAATGCCAAACCGGTCAAATAAAAAATTGAGAAGGATACGGCCAGAATGGGCTCTGAAGATCAAAGAATAAGTCACCAAGCAGATCAACCCTAGATTTCTTATGGTAATCAAGCATCCGAAGTAGGTGGCCAACATTGTGCCGGTCTTGAAGAAGAATGGATGCATCAGAGTTTGTGTAAATTTTTAGAATCTCAGTAAGGCTAGTCCGAGGGACGACTTTCTATTACTGCACATTGACGTCTTGGTAGATAGCACAACAGGGCACGCTCTTTTATGATTTATAGATGGCTTCTTCAGGTATAATCGGATCTTAATGGACCCTAACGACAGAGAAAAGATGGCACTCATTACATGGTGGGCACCTACTGTTACCATGTGACACCAATTGATTTGAAGAATGTAGGGACAACATACCAAAGGGCTGCCAATACATTGTTGCATAACATGATACACAAAGAAGTCAAAGTGTATGTAAACGATATGATTGTGAAGTCCAAAAGATCAAGACGGCCATATCATAATGCTGCAAAAATTCTTTGAAATGATCAATAAGTATAAGACGTGACTCAACTCGTAGAAGAATGGCAGAGGAATCAGATGGAAAAACTCCTCTTATTCGATGGAAGAAGATTAAAAATTCTGTTTCACGTACAAGGGTATCAAAAGAGGATAGTCAAAGCGTACCTGGGACCTAAGAGAAGATGATTTGGTTCTTAAGGAAATCAAGGCTCCTATTTTTTATCAAAGAGAAAAGTTCAAGCCAAATTCAGCCAGGCTGTATTTGATCAAGACTATTGTGACCGGTGGTGCTGTAATCATCATGGATCTAGATGGTAACCCATTCTCCACTCCAATCAATTTGGACCAGCTAAAAAATATATATATACTACATTTGAGAGAAAAATAGAGATAAAATAAAAAGCTTGCTGAGTTGAAAACCAAAAAGGTGACCCAGGCTAAAGTTAGAGCAGTCCGCAAGGTCAAAAATCCAAAAGGACGGCCTTGGCAAAAGTTAGGGCATCACAAAAGGAGAGTGTTAATACCCAAGAGTAAATCGAGCTCGAACTACGCTACGGCCTGGTTCCACTTTCTTAGGATACGTAGGCAGCTTCTTTTAAGAAGTCCGGCCACCTTCTTTGTTTTAGCCATCTTTGAATCCGAGTAATGATCAATGCAAATTTATCTTTGAGTTTTGATAATAAAATTGTTTAATTGCAAGAATCGAAAAACTTTAAATAATTGGGAACCTTTTTCAGATAAATTGTGAAATTTACATTATTTCAGCTGCGACCACAAGGTTTTGAAAATAAAGGGCGGGCACGAAAGTCCTAAACTCTACATAAAGAAGAAAGCTACAAAATTCTAAAAGAAAAACAGATCTCTCAGATCTTTCTTTTCTTTGCTACTTGTTCTTCTCCATCTTCTTTATTTTTGCTCTCTTTATCTTGAACCAACCACGCATTGTACTCCTCGAGGAGTTTAGTATGGGGCAGCTCCAACAGCTCCATCAGTAAACGAGATGGCTAAGCCTTTAGGTACCGCGCCAGAAATGGAGCCTGAAGGGAAGATGAATTAATATGACCCCGTACGCCGCAAAGTATGGTCTGACCTCGACCAAACTACCTCATGTTCTAGTATGGATAATAGAAGGTGGACAGCCATAGACCAATCAACAAGACATCTGGGGGGTCTATAATGGTCAGAGTCAAAAGGGATCTGCCACTAGGAGCACTACCAAGTGATGTCTCTTCCAATCAGTGAAGAAAGATATTGTCTCCAAGCTGCCTCAGTAGTGCATATCGGGTAAAAATGACGACAGTCAAAGGCAGCAATGCTGTACCCTTTCGACCCCTATTTTTTATAAAAGAGTTACTTTCTCTATCAGCCAAATCTAAGAAGATAAAAAAAGAGATAAGAATCGAGAGAAATCAGCAAAAGGAGAGATATGTGGAGATAGTGAAAAAAAGAGAGAAGAGAGATAAAAATCGAGAAAAAATAGCAAAAAGAGATGAGAGCAGTAAAAATTGAGAGAAATTAGCAAAAGGAGAGAAGAGCATAGAAAATGAGAGATTTGAGTTTCACTTTGGAGAAGCAGAGGACTACCATCAAAAGACGAGATTACACCCGGACAGATAACACTAGACTAATCAGGGTCTCAGCCAAAACTAGAGGCACGAAGTCCTTTTCTGCACTTTTTTACTCAGTAAAGTCCACCAGAATAGTGCAAACTCGGTTGTCACAAGAAACAAGAATGCACCGGGCGAGTAGACAGATGTACAGAACATAACGGCACCACAACTAAAAGTTGAAGTCACAAAGGGCACCAGTAGGACAGAATCTGTGAATCCCCATGAATGAAGAATGAAACCTTTTGGCCACAAGGATATATGATGAACATGGAAGGTAGTAGTATGAACTACCGGGGGACGAGATTAAGAATGACGGTGAACTCCTCTACAGTGGGGCATAAATTTTCAAGACCAAAGCAGAAAACATGAACCCGTGGATCCTAAAAGTTATGTAGCAGCCCTCAGCAATGGTTCGTTGATCCAAGCCCTGGTGCGCCAGGAAAACTTCTTTTAAATCCTAGTCATATGCGAAGAGTTGTATAGGTCCTAGGTTCGCAAAAACAACCCTTTGGTTCCGTAAGCCCTGGTGCGCTAGGAAAGCCCTGGTGCGCCAAGAAAATCTTTCAAGCCCTAGGAAACTAGGCACCCTAAGCCTAGATAAATCAGCCAAATCTTCCTACCCTAGGATCGTGCGTATGTGACGATTCTTTGGTTCAATCTTCCTACCCTAGGATCGTGTGTATGTGACGATCCTTTGGTTTAATCTTTTTACCCTAGGATCGTGTGTATGTGACGATCCTTTGGTTTAATCTTTTTACCCTAGGATCGTGTGTATGTGACGATCCTTCGGTTAAATCTTCCTACCTTAGGTTCGTGTGTACGTAACGATCCTTTGGTTCAATCTTCCTGCCCTAGGATCGTGTGTATGTAATGATCCTTGATTCAATCTTCGTACCCTAGGATCGTGTGTGTGTGACGATCCTTTGGTTCAATCTTCCTACCCTAGGGTCGTGTGTATGTGATGATTCTTTGGTTTAATCTTTCTACCTTAGGATCGTGTGTATGTGATGATCATTTGGTTTA
The DNA here is from genome assembly GCA_034768845.1 of Heliamphora exappendiculata. Classification (NCBI taxonomy): domain Eukaryota; kingdom Viridiplantae; phylum Streptophyta; class Magnoliopsida; order Ericales; family Sarraceniaceae; genus Heliamphora; species Heliamphora exappendiculata. The sequence goes on from JAOTRH010097233.1 coordinate 31,910, forward strand.
ATCTTTCGACCCTAGGATCGTGTGTATGTGACGATCTTTCGGTTCAATCCTCCTAACCCTAGGATCGTGTGTATGTGACGATCCTTTGGTTGAATCTTCCTACCCTAGGATCGTGTGTATGTCACTATCCTTCGTTTCAATCCTCCTAACTCTAGGATCGTGTGTATGTAATGATCCTTTGGTTCAATCTTCCTACCCTAGGTTCGTGTGTATGTGATGACCTTTTGGTTTTTGCACGTCCTAGTAAAAGACTAGGAACCCCAACTCTTGGTGCGTCGGACAAATCTCTATCAATTTTTCCAAAAAACAAAAAAAAAGTATAAAATATAAAATAATAGTAATAAATAATAATAAAAAATCTCTTCCCTTTGATATTTGTGTTTTACCCCTTTTGTCCTAACCTTTTAGGATTAATTTTCTAGGAATTTTTTAAAATTTGCCCCAATTTTCTAAAAAAAAAATCTCGGGTGTTCGTTAAAAAATACTTCAAGAAACTCTGGTGTGTTTAGGAATAATTGTGTGTGTTTTCCTTCCGATAAATTTAACTTTAAGTCGTAATTTGACTTTTAGTTATCTCGCGCCTTGTTCCGAATTTTTTGGTCTTAACTTGACCTATTAATTCGTGGTCTATCCTCTCTGATAAATTTAATTTTAAGTCGTAACTTGGCATTTAGCTATTTTTACCCCGCTTTCATTTTGAATTTTTACATTTTAACTCGACCTATTAGTTCGTGTTCTACCCTTCTGATAAATTTAATTTTAAGTCGTAAATTTGGCTTTTAATTATTTTTATCCCGTTCTTATCCTGAAATTGTGAGGTTTTAACTTGACCGATCGATTGCTTTTCGAGTTAAGATAATTTCTTGAATCTTAACTCGATTCTTTTAATTATTTTATTCCCAGCTGAGTTCTTAGATGTTAACTCGATCTTTGACTCTCTTGTTTGTTCTTCCTTTAGATTTTGCTCGATCACACTAGCATCTGTATCATGGTAGCATCTGCATCATGTTTCTTATCTTGCATCCTAGCATTTGCCCCATGAACTACATTTTGGTATGATCCCTAGCAAAGGGGTACGTAGGCAGCTCGATGAAAATTTCTAGTATGACCAACATCATATGCATGCTTGTGTGTTTGTGGCCTAAGATTGACGGCTCGGTCAAATGGATGTTGTCTCTGAATCTTTGATATAACTTGCTCAACGTATTGCTATGCAAGTTATAACAAAGAGGGGCAAATGTAGACACCCCAATTTGACCTCGCCTAATCTTAGGTGAATTCGATGATGAAAATAGCTGAAATGGTGCCCTAATTCGATCATTGAGAAGTGATCCAAGCTCGGTATTTGCACATTAACCATCAAAACCCTTAAAAACCAATAACTTGTTGTCCAAGCTATTCCCAACATGGCGACCGCCAATAGAACCTTGTGGAAACTCTAGCCAAAAGTGGCGGCCGCCAACTCCAACAATGCGACTGCCAAATCACATTGTGGAGGCCGCCAATAGAACCTTATGAAACATTGTCCAACATGGAGACCGCCAACTTCAACATGACGACCACCAACTTGCATTATATCGGCCGCCAAATTCAAATGGCCTGATGCGTTTTAAAACGTGGCAGCATCTTATTGGTTGAAGAACTCTATAAATACCGTACATCTGATACGTTTTCAAGGACAGAAAATTAGAGGGAGGTTTAGTGAGAGAAGCTCTGCTGAGTCACCGAGCACTTCCGACCTTCGACATCGAAGCCCTGCCGAAATACCGAGATTCAAGCCTATGATAGTCCCAAACCATAGCTTGGATCATCGCCCGAGGATCAAATTGCTCGCCCATATTCCTCGACTTGAGGATTCCCTAACAATCCAGGTATCCTACTTGGATCCCCGGTCCTTCTAACTCTATTTTCTCTCTTTTGGAGCGATCGGGTTAATATTCATTTATTTCTTTCAACTACATTCTTGCATGACTTATTAGTAGCTATGCTTATATTTAAATTCAACTTTTAGCTTACTTGTTTATTTATTTGTTTATTTATATTAAGGTTTAACTAAAATCATTAAATAGTGCTAATATTTATCGCGATTGCAATTGACAATGTTGTTAATCGTTATAATCTAAGCACTTACATAAAAATAGTTGTAATAGTCAATATTACACCCATTTAATTTAAATACTCCATTTCTTTTCTTTTATTTCTTTTTATGTTAATTTAATATTCTAGCATTTAATTTAATAGCATTTCATTTCATTTTCTTTTCTTTTCTGCAGTACTAATGTTTTATTTCTTTTTCTCTTAATTTATTGTAATTTCCTTTTAATGTACCATTTATTTATTTTTTTTTTCTTTTCTTACAATATTGGTTAATGTTCTTTTATTAGTATTGTTTTAATATTCAAGCATTTATTATTATTATTTTTTTTTCAATTTAATGTCCATTTCCTTTCAAGTATTAGTCTAATGTTCATTAAATAACTTTATTTTTTTTTTCTTTAGTGTAATTTTCTCTTCTAGCACTTTATTTTCTTTATTTTATTATTTTCTTTAAAAATTCCCCATAATATTCCATTTTCTTTTCTTGTAATGTTTATTTAATAATTTTTTAGGCGTTAATTTAATATTTTAGCTTTCATTTTGCATTCTCCTTTTCTTTTAATAATTGTATAGTTTATTATTAGCTTTAATCTCTTTATAAAATTATATTTAACATTTCTTTTCTTTTAACATTAGTATTCATTTTTCTTACAAAACTCTATTTTTTTTTCTTTTTCTATGATTACATTTTCTTTTCATAGAACCTACTTTATTTTTATATTTTTTTTATTTTGAAACTCAAAAATCACAAAAAAACTTTCAAGCTATTTTCCACTTTTAATAAAATTAAAACTCTTTTATTCATTTCATTTATTTTATTTTATTTTTTTTCTTTTATTTTCTTTTAAAATATAAAATGTGAATAGTTAGATTTTCTTATTAATAGAATTTTCTAATCTTTTTATATTTCTTTCTTTTTTCAAACCCCTTTTCTTTTCTTTTGGAATCTTAAATTCTCTTTTGTTACAAAACCTTTATTTTTTCTTTGTTAGTAGGCTTTCTTTTAATGAAGAAATTTCTCTTTTTTATGCATTTTTCATTTCTACCTAATTTGCTTTGATAACATATATGTTTTGATTATTTTCTTCGAAACCATGCCTAGAATAGATTAGCTTATTTTTGTTTGCAATCTATGTTTAGATGATTTTAGCAATTTTAGCATTTTTTTTCATTCTTTTAACCAAATTATGTTAATTTAGATTGTTTAAACAATATTGTATGTGGGTATGTTTTATGTATCCTTTATATAGAAATTGCCTGTCATAGGACTTAAAATTGTATACTTTTTTATTTGTTTTGATTTTCAGTGTTATGTACATATATTATGTATTTTTCATACTTGATTTTGAATGTTCTCTCTTTGCCTCTATTTTTTTTATTTGCATGCATTTAAGAAATCATATTAAAGAATCAATGATGATTAGTAGAGGACAATCTTACGGTTGGGCGAATGGGGTGCCTAATACCTTTCCCGATTCGTACCTAAGCCTCTGAATTCTCTTTCTCTGGTTAACGTTTTAAAGATCAGTAGCCGATTTTTTTTTATAGTTTTTTTCAAAAACTAAGTGACGACTCTATTTTCAACAAAAAGGGTTTCCAAAATTTAGTTTTCAAGTTCTTAAAAGATTTTTTTAAACATTCTTTGAATTCTTTATTTTTGAAAATTTTCCAAAATTACTCCAAAATCCCAATGCCACAATTACCAGCCACCCTTATCTGGGTCGACAATTCCCACCTTAAGATGTGTGATGCCTTTGCTGGAGTCAACCCTAAGTCTAAGAGATATCAAGAGACGTTCACAGTATACAAAGTACCAAGATGAGGGATTTAGGACCGCCATAGTTGGGCTCTTTTCGAAATTACCTAAAGTCCAAGCTATCGAAATCAAAATGCTAGCGACGAACCCATCGTGCCCAACAGTATCCACGATAAACCATTCCAAACACCGAGGATGCACCCAAGGTGTATAAACTAAATTTGTAACACCGGGGACGCACATAGGGTGTACAAGCCACAATCATTTCAAACACTGGGAATGCACCTAGGGTGTATAAACTAAAATATTTTTAAAAATGGCAACCAGGGACGTCCTAGACTTAGAATCAAGAATGACGATCTCAACACAACCCATCCCAACAACGGTTTGCACAGATGGACTCCAACATGCTATGATGCAAATGACAATGCTCATGATGTGTACCATTGATCTCAAGCGCAACAATTTATAGCATGGCATTAGCATGGCAAGATTTATGGTATAACGCACAAAGCATAAGGTACAAGTATGTGAAGCAGAAGCTACAATTCTCAAGATATGATTCAAATATGATAGCATGTATTCTAAATCATCATGCATTCACTTAGAAACATTAATCAACTAATTCAAATCAATCATCATACAAAAGCTCGGGTCTCATAGCAAAGAGTACTCAAATCACGCTTAGCAACTTTTAAGGTAAAAAATCAAGTATTAAATTAAAAGAGCCAACAAGGTTTTGGAATATCTAGACATGGAATCAAACTATGATTTTTATATACCATTTAGATAAAAATATTTTCTACAACTATCATGTTTAACACAAAGGTCAAATCCTAAGGTAAATGGGTGAACAATTCATCTTAAGCAAAAATGATTCAACATTTTTCTCAAGATTTTACTAAAATTATGCTTCTGTTGGTCTCGATTTTGGGATATGATTTCGAGTCCAAATGAGCTCATCTTTTTAATATGTTCTAGTTTAACATGTCATCTACAAGTTTCATGTTTAGAGCTAAGGATAGTTGCTTGAAACAAGTTAGACGTTTTGGCCATTTTAAAAAGTAGATTCTGTCAGTCGCCAAAACTCAGCAGAGCTGGTTTTGGATAGAGGGTTTCAAAAGGTTTTGGGGTATCATCCCGAGGCTTTATGATCTGATTTTTGGGTAAATTGTACGTCAATATGTGAGCTACAATATTCGTGGATACCACTTTTGGAATAAGTCACTAAAAATAGGGGTTTTGAACTATATAAAAATATGTTAAAAAATGTTCCTTTGGGGTTGAAACTCACTAGACTTTCAAAGGGTTTTTGACCTATCAAAACTGAATATTTTGTTCTCATTCTTGGTGGGTAGATAAAAATACATGTCATCTAAAACTTTCATGTTTTGACCGAAGTTTGGATCTAATTCTAAAATAGGGTTTCCAAGTCGGTAGTGTTGAATGGTCGAAAAATAACACACTTTGGTAAAATTACAATATCTTGAGTTCTGGTTATCCAAATGAGTTGAAACCAACTTTGGAGGAAAGATAACACCAAAACCTAAATCTGGACATAAAGAACATGCTTAGATAAAGTTTCTACATTGAGTTTTGGTGTTTCAAATCTCAGGATAGAAATATCAAAGTTCTCAAAAATTAAGTCTTCTACTTATGCCATGTCAAGTTTTGTTCCATTTCATTGCATGCTTGTGTTTTAGACTTTAATATCAAGGCTCCGGTACACTTAGAGGTCATCAAACTCAAATATAAAATCACACAACAATATCTGATATCATTCGTAAACATAACAGCTCCTAATTTCTAACTACGACGCCTTTTCGGTTTGATTTTGGTTCTTGGTTCTTGGAGTGTTTAAAGGGATGTGTTGGGGGATATTTTGAGGGATCTTAGACACAAAGTTTAGAGGTTTTACTTACTTTTTTTGAGGGCTCAAGGAATGGTGTTATGGAAGGACTTGCCTTTAAAACAAAACACCACTTGATTCTTAGCTCATTTCTTCCTTCTTTCTCTTTCTTTTTCTCCCTCAAACTTATAGAACACTCAACCAAGTCTTTCTCTCTCTATATGGACGAAAATATGAAGGGGAGGGAGTGGTGTTTGGTCTGGTTTTTATAGGCAAAGGTTAAGGAACATGGAGCGAACACAAATTTAATTAAGGGTATTTTCTTCTCCTTTTTCTCTTCTACTTCACATGGGTTGAGTTGATATGAGTTGACCTAGTGATGGTTTTGATGGAAAAAAATTAGATTTGGGGAAGCTAAATACAGCTAGGGGCTGTTTGGGGGAGAAAAACCTAACCCCACATCAATCAAGAAATTTTGCATTGGTTTACGTGCCCTTTTGTGCAAGAAAATGCATTAAAAGTTAATTTGATGTATTTTTTTGGTGTCTTTTTCTACTGAGACCTATTATTTTAGTATATTTATGAGAAATATAGTATTTTTATGTATTATCATAGTTTTTATAGCAATTGATTAAATAGATGTAGTCTTTTAAGTCAAATTAAGCTATTTTGGCAATATATGATTTTTGACTTATTTTGTTGTGTATGAACTTCAATAATGATTTGCTTGCTTTTGTTAACCTATAACACTATATTATTATGTATATTACTTGTTCAACAAGTATTGGATCATCATAATATTTAATTTAATATATTTCTCATCATTTTAAGATAAAATGAAAGTAAAAAGTCATTTTTTGGCACTCTTCCCAAGGTGGTCGGCCACTAAGGGATATTTTTGGCATTTTCGATGTTATTGTCTTTTGCTATTTAATTGTATTTAAATCCTTGATTTAGGGTATCCATATGTCAAAATTTAGGTTTTTAAGACTTTTTGCTATACTATGGGCAAAATCGTTATTTTATCCTATTTATGAGGATTTTTGATTTGTAATTCATTATTTTATGATATTTATTTCATTTAGAATGTTAGGAGACTCTTCGGGCATTATGGTTTTGTTGCCTGAGTTTTGGACATTTTTTAGGTTTTCGGGCCGAACTTAGGGTTTTCGATTCGAGTTAGGGTTTTGAATCTCGTCTGTATTCTATAGGCTTGTGGACTATCTGTCACTAACACTTAGGATTTGGGTTGGGTCTTTACACGGGTCGTTATTAACCAAATTGTTACAACTAAGGTCTATACGGGGTCGTTAAAAACTACCCCCTTAAACAAATTTCGTACCCAAAATTTTGCCCCGTACTTCATCGTATGGAAAGTTAAGGATGATTTACTAGCATTATGTTAGTTAGCCTCTTCCCATGAACTGTTGCTTCTACCTCTGTTGGGTCCATTTAAATTTCTTCTCCAGATATAACATGATCTAAAAACATCACCCAGTCCAACTAAAACTCACACTTACCAAGATTTACATATAACTTGTGCTTTTTCAGGACCTACATAGAATCTTTAAATGTTCCCTATGTTCCTCTTCATTTTGAGAATATAACCGCAAATCGTTTATCAACACAATTACAAATTGGTATAGAAAGCTTCTGAACACTCGATCCATCAGGTCTATTAATATGGCAGGTACATTTATTAACCCAAAAGGCATCACCACCAATTCATAATGCTCGTAACGAGTCCTAAAGGCAGTCTTGGATATATATGACTCACGCACTTTCATTTGTGGTATCATGACCCCAATCTATTATTGAGAACATGTTGGCTCCAAAACAAAACTTACATCAAGTACGACTACCATAAGCGATCGTATGTCTCTAAACTAGCCCACAACTGAAACTGATTTCAAACATTCTCCACTTCTGTCAGGAAAGACTTTCACTCTACCAAAAACTAGATGATCTCCATATTCAAACGTACATCAAAGATTACTTCCCGATCGACTAATGACTATTATTAACTCAAAATCAGACTAAATGCACCTCAGGTATATGCTTACCCATATGAATCCAGTCACAACCTCGTCACATATTTCCTTCACGTATGTACCATCCATCCTACAATCCTTTAACTGAACAGTATTAAGTCCTGCTTATAAAGTCTTTTATCATCATTATTCAATCCCTTCACACATTTTATTCCACACAATCGAACTAAGAACCACTTTCGCACTTTAATTATTTCATCTTACCCACATTTTACCAAGACACTCGATACTCTCAAGGCCATTTTAAAAAATCACACCCATGAATTTGTATAACCCTACTTACGCTTCTACTCTTCTCATCCAAACACTTATTCCTCCTACGTACTCACATTAAGTTGCAAGTCAACTTCACCAGAAATAATAGAATTATATCACCCTTCAACTTCTCGTACATAGAGTTCATACGCTGCCACAAGAAAATTTCTTCTCTATACCAACAACATCCACTAACCAATCTAAACAAACATACTTTAATGGGTCACATCACAAAAGGTTTTCGAAAGAAACTTTCTTGCGACTCACATCGATACCTTAATGGAAACCGAATACCACTCCGTAAGAGTTACATAGTCTAGACGCCAAACAAATACAAACTGATACTTTAAGAACCTACCACGTGAACAGCTTGGTCTGTCTAAAATGCGCACTTCACCCCTCAAACAATCTTTAGCATCAATGGAACTCACTGTTTCCACAAGCTCTTTGTCACCCAATCCTTGAATTGCTTAACTGAAGAGTTACTAATCTTTGAGGTGATCTTGATAATCCTGATGACGAAGTCTAAAATCATATGCTTCCACCTTCTCGCTAGTCTTTCTAAAGGCTACTCCGTTCCTCTTGGCCTTTACCGTATGTTCTTGATGCGCTAGAACGTTGGGTTTAAATGTCTCTCCAATAATTGGATCGTTTTATCAGGCGGTTGGTCATTCTAGGGTAAAACGAACATGATAAAAGATTTGGTTGTGGTATATACCTAGTCACGTGATCCATTGTGACCTAGTGGTTAATTCTTCATCCGGCTTCAAACGTTCATTTTTGTGATCAAGATTATTCGTTCTTTGATAGAGATTGAAAAAATTTGAATTCTAACACTTCGGTGGGAAGGCCGGCGTGAATATCGATGTATATAGACATACCTCTTTTGCTAGCGTACTAAGGTTATCGTGAGTTTTGAGGCTATTTTTTTTACTAAGGTTATCACTTTCTTACTATCGGTATGAATCTTTTGCTTCTCAGTTTATTGGATGGGTGGGTCAGCTATGAACTAGTCTGGGGAAGTTTGAATTGTGCCATATGGTGGTGTCGCGAATCCTTTGGTGTAAAGCTGTCGTTTTTAACTTTAGATTTGCTGATGGCATAGTCTTATTTGTCAAGACCTTTGAAAAGATATAGTTAGTTGTTACTGACGATCGTAATTACTCATAGTTCTATGGGGCAAGGTTTAGAAGGTCGATAGTCAAAAACATGCACAGGGTTAGGACATTTTAGGGTGGAACCCAGGTAGTTCAAAGCTAAGTTGGATTAAGGCAAGGGGTCAAGGCTAAGGCAATCATTGTTGACCCAGATTGAGAGGTCAATTGTGGCTCAGACGCATTTGGACATAAGAGTTAAACAACCAATAAGGATTACAAAGGGGATGTTCTCGAGACCATTTTGTGCAACATCAGATCTTGACAAAAGATATGTTTAAGCGATTGGAAGCCAAACTAGATATTTATCTTGAAGTTACGTTAGACTAACGTACTTCAATCCAAGCATCCCAGTCGACTCCCCAGGTTGGAATTTTGAGAGTAAATAAAGATTTCACAAAATGACTCCACAAAGGTGCGGTATCAGGATCGAGAGAATTGTATGAGGGTAAAAGACTTTACCAATATCGAATGTTCGAAACCGATGTTATTAGGAGGGAGGACACATAAAGGGCTTCAATCGGTTATGTGAGTTTTCATAAAGGATTGAGAAAGGAACTCATAGGGATAGAGTTGTGGGGTTCTAATGGTGGCTTTCATAAAACTTAGGCTAGCCCAAGTGATTCACCATCTAGGGGTTCGTTAGCTTGCCGGTGGTTCAGTTATCTATCAGTCATCCTAGGAGATTGTTGAGATTTGGGGTTTGCATCAATTCTTGATTGTTTTCATGATTTGGAATATTGTGGAACTTAATTTGGAATTTTGAGATAGCTTATGAAGAATTCAACAACAAACATTTTCATTTCATTCTAATCACATAACCAGTGTACCAATCTTTAAAAGTTCACAGAACACATGTACAACATCCAACGAAAGAAAAAATACAACGCCCAACGCACTAAAGCCTAGACAAACAGATGTGGATAGAAGTAGAAAAAAATTGAGTCACGCTCCCACGTTGCATCATAGATACTGTAGTAGCGCCACTGCACTTTCACGTGCCAAAAACCCTCTAGTCCCACGCGAGCTCTGTTGATTACGGCTATTGGTACCTCTAGGTACGTTTTTGGATTGTTAAAGTCTATTGCCTCATCGCGCAGATTGAAGATTCCTCTCTTATCTCTTGGTTTTTTTGTTTGCATCCATCTTGTCCCCTAATAGCTCTTTGAATCCCATTGGTACCTTCAGAAGATAGATGGTCTCGTCACATCTCTCCAACACTCTTAGTGGACCCATGTATCTCAGGAAAGACTGACTTTTTCCACTTTCCCGTCCTTTTTAGGAAAACTCTTGTATATACCCGTTCTCCAGTAGGATAGTCCTTGTGGTACTCTTGGCAGCTCCAGTAGATCACTATGTCCGTTGCTTCATCATCATATGTCTCTGGTGGCGGTGCCTCTAATGGATTATAAAAGAAACTTATGGATGGCTGCTCGTTCTCGTTGTCATCAACCTCAGGTTCCTCCTCATCCTCCACCTCAACATCAGCCCCGTTTCCTGCCTCATCTGGTTCTTCGTCTGCCTCTGTTTCCCCAGCCTCTTCTCCTTTATGAATTGGCCACTCATTTAGGAACATCCTGCTAACGGAAATATGTATATCAGGTCTTGTTCTTCAACGGGTTCTTCCTCGGGGTCCGAGTCTTCTGGTTCAGGTGATGCCCATGATTCTCCAACTGGCTCTGCGTCGGATGCCATCCTAAGATGAGAGATGATTAGGAAGAAAAGCTTAAGGTATGAACTTTATGATTTTAGAATTATAAGTGATAATTTAATAATATAGACACTCTTTAGAGCTTCTACGCTACAAAACTCGTAGTTTTCCATAACCCAAGGCCTGAAGGTTCACTAAACCTAGACTTTGATACCAACTATGACGCTCTGTTCTCCGGGCATGTCGGGACATACATAAATATAAATAAAAGCACATTCTAGCCATTCATTCATACTTATATACATCAATATTTATATACGTTCGTTATTACATCATAAAAGAGTTCTGAACCGTTCAAAAGTACACAATTATTACAGTTTTACCAAAAATTTCAACAATTACACTAAGCGCGAGAGAACTGAATATAAGCACAAAAGCAGAGGTCTCAACTCCCTAGAATGCATTAGCAAAATCCACATGCTCATGGAACTCACCATGTTCTTCAAACTCTTCTTCTCCCTTTAGGAAGCGAAGAAGAAAAAGTCAAAGCAGAAATCGAAGACGACTGTGACAAATATACCTTCTATGGACATGCCGACGCTCAGATAGAAGTCAGGGTAGTTGTGCTCATGTATCCGTAAAGGGTAGCCAGTGCAGCTCCTCCCCAGTCATAGGAGCCCATCTGGTCCACCACAACCATGGCAGCAAGGTAGTCGAGGTGCACCCTATTCTTCAAGTTCGAGAATAAGAATATCCCAAACATATAGAGAAACTTCCTCTAAGAACTACTCCTTACCTATGGCACGAATGCTATGATCCAAGACCCAGAAGCAAAACACTATAACCTTTTAACTAATCTCACAGCACAAAATTCACCACGACACATACCGTATAATACCCAGTACAGTTTATAGTCAAGGAGACAGATAAATTTATGACAAGATAGCAGATAAGTCAACAAACACGTGCATATGAAATGCAGATGCCCAACCCAATATGCACCCAGATTATAACAGGGATTTCACACCGGGAATCACCAGAGTAGACTTAATGGGCTTGATCACCAAAGCCATCATCGCACCTCGTTGCAAATAGTAAATGCATCGTCGGACTTCATGCCACAGCTGTTTTACTCAATGGCAATGGCATGGGGGCGGGCTAACTAATTATCAGCAACCCTTATCTGGGCCGACAATTCCCAACTTAAGATGTGTGATGCCTTTGTCGGTGTCAACCCAAAGTCTAAGAGAATTCAAGAGATGTTCACATTATACAAAGTACAAGATGTGGGATTTAGGACAGCCATAATTGGGCTCTCTCCAAAATTATCCAAAGTCCAAGCTATCGAAATCAGAATGCTAGCGTCAAACCTAAGGTGCCTAACAGTATCCATGATAAACCATTTCAAACACCGGAGATGCACCCAGGGTGTATAAACCAAATCTGTAACACTGGGGACGCACCTAGGGTTTACAAGCCACAATTATTTTAAACACCGGGGATGCACCCAGGGTGTATAAACCAAAATATTTTCAAAAATGGCAACCACGGACCCCATAGATTTAGAATCAAGAACGACGATCTCAACACAGCCCATCCCAACAATGATTTGCACAGATGGACTCCAACAAGCCAGGATTCAAATGACAATGCTCATGATGTGTACCATTGATCTCAAGTGCAACAATTTATAGCATGGCATTAACATGGCAAGATTCATGGTATAACGCGCAAAACATAAAGTACAAGTATGTGAAGCACAAATTACAATTCTCAAGATATGATTCAATTATGATAGCATGGGCTCTAAATCATCATACATTTACTTAGAAACATTAATAAACTAATTCAAATCAATCATCATACAAAAACTCGGGTCTCTTAGCAAAGGGTACTCAAATCACGCTTAGCAACTTTTAAGGCAAAAAATCATGTACTAAATTAAAAGAGCCAACAAAGTTTTGGGGTATCTAAACATGGAATCAAGCTTTGATTTTTATATACCATTTAGCTAAAAATATTTTCTACAACTATCATGTTTAACACCAAGGCCAAATCCTAAGGTAAATGGGTGAACAATTCATCTTAAGCAAAAACGGTTCAGCACTTTTCTCAAAATTTTACCAAAATTATGCTTCTGTTGGTCTTGGTTTTGGGGTATGATTTCAAGTCCAAATGAGCCCATTTTTTGTGTGTTCTAGTTTAACAAGTCCCCTACAAGTTTCATGTTTAGAACTAGGGGTAGTTGCTTGAAACAAGTTAGACGTTTTGGCCATTTTAAAAAGTAGGTTCTGTCAGCTGCCAAAACTCAGCAGAGCCGATTTGGACAGAGGGCTTCAAACGGTTTTGGGGTATCATCCCGATGCTTTAAGGTCTAATTTTTGGAAAAATAGTACTTTAATATGTTATCTACAATATTCATGTATACCATATTTGGAATAGGTCACTAAAAATAGGAGTTTTGAGTTATATAAAAATATGTAACAGAATATTCCTTGGGGGCTGAAACTCAACAAGGACTTTCAAAAGGGTTTTGACCTATCAAAACTTAATATTTTGTTCTCATATTTGATAGGTAGATAGATATACATGTTATCCATAACTTTCATGTTTTGATCAAAGTTCGGATCTTATTTTAAAATAGGGTTTCCAGTCAGAAATGTTAACTAGTCGAAAAATGACACACTTTGGTAAAATTGCAATATCTTGAGTTCTGGTTATGAACATGAGTTGAAACCAACTTTGGATGAAAGATAACACAAAATATAAATTTGGACATAAATAAAATGCATAGATCAATTTTTGACATTGAGTTATTGTATTTCAAATCTCGCGGCAGAAACATCAAAGTTCTAAAAAATTAAGCCTCTTAGGGTTCAAGTCTTCTACTTATGCCATGTCAAGTTTTTATTCCATTTCTTTTCATGCATGTGTTTGAGATTTTAATATCAAGGATGAAGCATGCTTATATGTCATCAAACTCAAAGATAACATCACACAATAACATATCATATTATTCATAAACATAACAACCCCTATTGAAACAAGGTTTTGATTTCGGTTCTTGGTTCTTGGAATGTTTAAAGGGATGTGTTGGGGGATATTTTGAGGGATCTTAGACACAAGATTTAGAGATTTTACTTACTTATTTTGATGGCTCAAGGAATGGTGTTATGAAAGAACTTAGCTTTAAAACAAAACACCGCTTGATTCTTAGCTCCCTTCTTCTTTCTTTCCCCTTCTTTTTCTCTCTCAAACTTATAGAACACTCAACCAAGTCTTTCTCTCTCTCTCTCTATATGCACGAAAATATGAAAGGGAGGGAGTGGTGTTTTTCTTGGTTTATATAGGCAAAGGATAAGGAACATGGAGGGAACACAAATTTATTTAAGGGTACTTTCTTCTCCTTTTTCTCTTCCACTTCACATGGGTTGAGTTGATATGAGTTGACATAGTGATGGTTTGGAGGGAAAAAAATCAGATTTGGGAAAGCTAAATATAACTAGGGGATTGTTTGGGGGACAAAAACCTGAGCCCACATCAATCAAGGGGTTTTGCATTGATTTACGTGCAATTTTATGCAAGAAAATGCATTAAAAGTTAATTTGATGTATCTTTTTGGTGTCTTTTCCTACTGAGACCTATTGTTTTAGTATATTTATGAGAAATATAGTATTTTCATGTATTATCATAGTTTTCATAGCAATTGATTAAATAGATATAGTCTTTTAAGTCAAATTAAGCTATTTTGGTAATATATGACTTTTGACTTATTTTGTGTATGACCTTTAATAATAATTTGTTTGCTTTTTTTGACCTACAACACTATATTATTATGTATATTACTTGTTCAACAAGTATTGGGTCATCATAATGCCTAATTAAAACATTTATCATCATTTTAAGCTAAAGAGAAAGCAAAAAGTCACTTTTTGGCACTCTTCCCAAGGTGGTCGGCCAATAAGGGGTATTTTTGACTTTTTTGATGTTATTTTGTCTTTTACTACTTAATTTTACTTAAATCCTTGATTTAGGATATTCATATGTCAAAAGTTAGATTTTTAAGACTTTTTGTTGTACTATGGGTAAAACGGTCATTTTACCTTATTTATGAGGAATTTTTATTTTTAATTTATGATTTCATGATATTTACTTTATTTAGAATATTATGAGACTCTCCGGGTGTTATAGTTTTGTTGCATGCATTTTGGACCTTTTTGGGGTTTCCGGGCCAAAGTTAGGGTTTTTGATTCGAGTTAAAGTTTTGAATCTCGTCCATGCTCTATAACCTTGTGGACTATCTATCGCTAACACTTAGGATTTGGGTTGTGTTTTTACATGGGTCATTATCAATCGGGTTGTTACAACTATGGTCTGTACCGGGTCGTTACAAGTGTAGTGGGTATTCCATTTTTTCTGGATAGGGCCACGGATACAAAGTAGCGCATCTCGTATGTGGGGTTTGTGTTGAAATCGACGCTGCTAAGTCTTTGCAACATTAAGTCTTGGTTAAATGTGAAGGGGATACTGTGGCAGTTAGTGTTTAGTACCAAGGTTTACCCTCGATTTGCTCTCATTGTAAAGCTTTGGGTTATGAGATTAGTAAATACAAGGACAAACTTGTGGAGCGACATAATGAATGGACTCGGGTTGGTAGAGGGAAGGAGGCCGCAAGAGATGGTTTGGTAACTAATGTATGGACTAGTAGCCCTTCATTTTCAATCTCATGTGCAGCTGCATTGAGCAAGGAGAAGGTATATAAAGCCTTTTCCTAACAAGAACAAGGGAGATCAGAAAGCCATGGGCAATGCGGGGGTTACGTTGAAGGAGAATAATATAGATGTGGTTGAGGTGCTTAAAGATGATGCAAATATTGTGGATTTAATAAAGCAAGAAGACGCGGGAGATAGGGAGGAAGAAGTGAGTGGTACACCATTTGAGCATGATGCTCTTTCCTCAAATTCCAAATAAAAAGCATTTGGTTGAGGGAGCTAGAGAGGCAAAGGATTTGTGGAATCTGGTTGATGGTGTGCATGAAGCTCCTCTCTCAACCTCTAAACAAAAGACCGAGAGTAAGATGTCTAGTGGTAAGAAAAATAAAAAAAAAGGTTGTTTGGTCCCACAGGTTGGTAAATGGCTCTTAGCT
Source organism: Heliamphora exappendiculata (assembly GCA_034768845.1). NCBI lineage: Eukaryota > Viridiplantae > Streptophyta > Magnoliopsida > Ericales > Sarraceniaceae > Heliamphora > Heliamphora exappendiculata. Next base: position 47,869 of record JAOTRH010097233.1, read on the forward strand.
TGCTCTTGCGGGGTTTTAGGTGTTGTTGGTTCTTAGTTTTGGTTGTTTACCGCTGGTTATGCTTGTTGTCTTGCTGTGTTTCTTATAATGGGTTACCTGGGATTGTATATCCTGGGATATACCCGTTATAATCATGTATTTTTATTTTCTTTTATACAAATTAATTACCTAAAAAAAAGTTTTCAATAAAAGTAGTTTGAGATTTATCTTAAAGTAAGAGAATCTGAGTATAATTGATGTCATTTTAATGAGAAAAATTGGATTGAGTTAATAAGGGTTTGTGTGTGAAGTTTTCCTTGAAAATAAGCAAAAAAGAGAAATTTACACGTACAGTGGACACCGCTCAAGCGGTGGCTAGTCTGCTTGAGCAGACTATCAAGAAGGATATAAAATATTCGTGACCATTAGAGAAAATGATTGGGGTTTTATATATATATAT
>JAOTRH010097234.1:0-16148 GCA_034768845.1 Heliamphora exappendiculata
AATTCAAAAAAAAAAAGCTTCCATAAAAAACAATATCTAAATTGTTTTTCTTGATCATCTCTCTGTTTTGTTTTTAATAAAAAGTTAAGACTCTTAAAAATTAAGGGGTCGTTTGGTAATGTTTACAGTTTTTTATTTTTTATTTACAAAAAATAAAAAATATATTTTTGTTTATTTTTATAAAAAATAAAAAATAAAAACATGTTTGGCACATAAATGTTTGGAAAGTATTAGTTGAAAGTTGCGAATGAATACAATAGTCGGAGGTGGTAGTCAAAAGTGTTATACGATGATGATAGCAAAAGGTAGAGATTGTAGTCGAAAATGGTGATCGGAGCAGGTGGTCGGCGATGGTGGCCAAATGGTGGTGACCAAGAGTGTTAGTTGGAGATGATAGCAAGTTATAGTGACGGTGATCGGAGGTAGTAGTTGGAGATGGTGATTTGAGGTGTTTGCCGGAAAGGTAATAAGAAGCAGCAATGGTGGTCAAATGTAGTCAAATGTGGTGGGTAAAAATCGAGACGATGGTCGGAGGTGGTAGTCAGAGACGGTAGCCAGATGTAATAGTCGAAGGTAGTGAAAAAAAAGAAGATACAATCAAAACGTATTTACAAAACAAGTAAAAACACATTTTTTCTGTTTCTAAAAATTTTGTAAATTTTGAAAACTGTTTACAGTTTTTTGAAAATAAAAATAATTACCAAATATGTTTTTATTTACAGTTTATAAAAAATTTAAAAACAAAAATAGAAAACAGAAAACATAAACGTTACCAAACGGGCCCTAAAAGTTTTTATGAAACATCCCTGATTGACAATCTTGGTTTTTTAATTTTTTGGCTAAAAACGCTAAAAAGTCAAAATTATCTATTTGGCAAAAAAGTTAAAAAATTAAAAAGTCAAGAAATCAAATCAAAACACAAACTCCTAGAATATTCTATTTAAACTCTCATCACTTTTAAAATACAATAATACCCCGCATTCATAATTTATTTACTACCATGATTAACTATATATTATCGTTAATACCAAATATATAGAAGGATAAAATTGTCCACTTTGAACAAAAAATAAAAAACTAACTATTTATCCAAACAACCAATTTAAAAAATTAACTTAAAAGTTAAGTTATCAAATAATCTACTTTGAACTCAATTTAACATTTGGACTAAAAACACACAAAAAAATATATTAATTTTTAAACTAGTTACCAATAGAGACTATAGTCTTACTCATGAAAAACTAATTTCATAAATAAATAAATCTCTCTCTTTTATTTTCATTTTCCATAACAAATGGATGTCAATGGTGTAGTAAAGATGTGATGCTGAAAGATGAGGATGATTAATTCTGGATGGTTTTGGGGGACAATAAAAGAGGGGCCCAGGAACTGATGGAACTTTAGTCCTCTTCTGAAAGCTCTTTTACTGTCACCACTAATATCTAACTTTTGGTAGGTTTTCTCCTTTTGTTATTTAGTAGTTGAGCCCAAAATTTGAAAGTTTAAGTCTCTGAATTTTGAATTTGAGATGGTCATGCAATAATTAATTTACGTAAACTTCAAAGGATTAGTTTGATGGTTAAGATTTTGGATTTAAGAGTTTGTTTTCTTTTAAGTTTTATATTTGAAACCTCTTAATTAGGTACTATCAATTATTTGGGATCAATTCATACTAGATTTTTTCTCCATTTTAATTAGAACTCCCGCAAGTGGGTAGTGAGATTGGTCTCTCAAGATGCACGTAATCTAGACACCTTGAGATATATATAAAAAAAAAAATTAATATCTATTTACTTATATAAAGACATAATTTGACAATTACAAACATTTAAAATCCTGTCATGCACTTTATTTTTATAAAATTATCTCAATTCAACTGCTACTTTAACTTCTAACTAAAAGAATAAAATTGTAATACAATTCCCACACAACTTCACATGCAATTTTTATTTTCATTCAATCATTACATTCGACTCATATCTCTTTATTGCCAGTTTCTCTATGTATGGAGTGGTGAATCCCTTCTTTCACCATTTTGGAATTGTTTGAGGAAGATAGTTCAGTCATATTATCCTATTTTAGAATTGTGGCTCCAAAACTCTTTAAACTTTATTCTTTCACACTTTGTTGACATCGATTTTTGTCCCTTTTTGCATTAATTTTATTTTAGTTGCACACGCATAACATATGCCCAATTGATGATATGAATACATGTATATATGTACTGGCAAATTTGTGGGTGTCTAAAATCACGTTTTAATATAATTTGATTTTAAGATTAGTTTTAGACGCCAACTAATAATAAAAAAACTAATAAGAGAAATTTTATGCTGGAATATAAATTCAATTAGTGCCTTCTATCATGTCGCATGTATTAACCTAAATAAGAATTTTATGAAAAGAAAAATAAGATACCGTATAACTAAATCTTTTAATTTGAATTTTTATTTTAAAAAAGGAGAGGAAATTTGAATTTTGATTTATATATATATATATATATATATATATCCCAAATATTGTGCCATGTCTTTGTCACCTCCAAGAAAGAATGCGTGTCTTAAGACTTAATTATAAGATCCCATAGATTTGATAACCAACTATAAATAAATAGACAAGAAGGGGGAGGGGGTGTGGTTCCTAGCTAAACTCTAATATTTTGTTTGGAATTTGAATTATAAATTAGGGGCTTTTAGTGTAAGATTCATAATAAATATAATATAAAATACTATGTACAATAAAAAGAATTTTAACTAAAATCCATTGTAACAAAATGAACTAAAATATACTTATTTCTCTAAACACTCGTCTCTCTACCTCAACACCCTATATGTCTCCCATTCCTATCACCTTTGGCAACCACAGGCAATCATGGACCTTTGGCAACCGCTGTCAACCACCTTCAACAATGACTATCAATGATCACCAACCACCGGCAACCACTTTTGACGACTTCTAGTGACTTTTTGGAGAGCACATCTGACCGCGCTTAAATCAAAAACAATTTTAAATGTTTGAATATAGAAGAAAAAGTAAACATTTATCATTTTGTATGACCTTAGTGGCGAATGGAGTGATGGCAGTAGATATGGTATAGTCTTATTAACAAATATAAATATTACTATTCATACACAATTAATAACAAAGTTTATCTGTTCATAGCTACTGCTGGAGCACACAAAAATAAACGTAACTATTCAAATACATAGAATAGTGAAGCTTGTTTATTTTGTGTAACTAGTGCTAGAGCGAACAAAAATAAACTTTGCATTTTGAATACATCGAACAATGATGTTTATATGTTCCGTCTCATTAGAGTTGATGTGAATATATATAAATTTTATTATTCGAATATAGTGAATAATAAAATTTATCTATTTTTTGATGAGTTGTCAGAAAAGTTGCTAAAGAAATTTTCTGGAGGAAAAAGTCATTGGAAATGATTGTCAAAGAGTCATTGGAAACGGTCACCGAAAAATATTCGTTGACAATCGTCAAAAAATAGTTTCCAGCGATGATTGGAGTTAAAAGGAATAATGAAATGGTTGTGTATTAAGTAATAAGAGTGATTTTGTCCATAGATTTGCCTAACATTAAATTAAAAAATCTTAACTCTTAAAACTTTTAAAATAATGGACCTAGAGATTTAAAAGAAATTAAGGTCGGCTAGTTGTACTATAGTGTCTAAGAGTTAGACTTTTTACTAATTATTTCTTAAAAATTATTTAAAAAATGAAAAAACGGAGAAAAGGTGGAAAAATAAATGAAGTGGATATTTTTTTTGTTGGGCCAAGTGGATGAGAAGAAAAATAACTGTTAGGCAATTGCATAAGTTGTTGGTTATCCATAATGAAAGTATATAAATAATTTTTGAAGGAGATCAAAATCAATAATGAATTCCACCCACAACCAAAGCTTGGATCATTTAAAATAAGTCAAGCCCAAAAATACATGTCAAGACCAAACATGACCAAACACCACAGAAAAATGTGCTAGAACCCAGAAGGGCTCAAGCAAGGTTTGTGTCGAGCCTAACATTATATGTTGAACCAAAAAGGGGTCGAACTTATTAGGAGTAGGTTGAGCTTCACAATGGTTTGTAAGTCTAACCTGGCACATTAATATCAATTTTACTAATCCATTCTAATCCCTAACAAATCCAAATGAGGATTCCACGCCTCTAGTCACGGCCAAATGCGACGATCCTAGCTGACATAGGATAGGGCTAGTTGAGCTACCTATGATGGCTCTTAAATAGAGACATATCAAAAAAACCAATACCTCTCCTGTATAAGGAAGGCTCACCAACCTCTTAAGGTATGCAATCATTCGGAAAAACAAAATCAAGCTCTCGCTTTGTCTCTCTGCCTCTGCTTATAATTATCTTTATTCTTCTGTTTCACAAGAGGACTAACTTAAGTATCAGAAGAACACTGCAAGAAAAGGCATCATTTGCGACGCTGTTTCTCGACGAAGACAAAATTTCATCGCAAAAAGTCAACCTTCGCCGATGAGCTCACCAATGTTGTCACCGTAGGTTCTCGACGTTTCACGACGCGCCATTGTCGTCGGCGAAGGAGTGTTATTGCGTGACAACCTACATATGTCGTCGTTGAAGGTGTTAAAAACTCACACCAACACTCACGCCAAATTTGAGAAAGTTCGCGGAAGTGCAAAAATATCCTTGCGCAACCAATTAGTGTCATCGCGGAAGACGACCTTCGCCGACGAGCTCAGCAAGGTTGTCGCCGTAGGGTTGTCGATGTTCCGTGACGAGTCACTCCCATGGGCGAAGGAGTGTTTTTGTGCGACAATTTACACATGTCGTCACCGAATGTGTTTAAAACTCGCGGAAAATTTGAGAAAGTTCGCGGGAGTCCAAAACATCATTGCGCGATAAATTAATGTCGTCGCAGTTGATCTTGGAGCTCAAAACACCTTTGCGTGACAAAGGAATGTCGTCGCGATTAATTAATCATTTCCCGTCAACCAATTTCGTCGCTGGTAGGATTTTCTCCAATTGCTTAAGTGAAAATAAAAGATAGGTCATTGGCGACGAAAATGCCTTGTCGTTGATTGTTACCATTAGCGACGACTGGCCTTGTAGGCGAAGAGAAATCATTACTTACGAATTTAGCTTATTGTAGATAATTGTCATTAGCGACAAATGCCTTAGTAGGCGAACGTAGGTCATTACTGATGATTTTGTCGTTAGTAAATGTTGATCTTTCGGCAACGACACAAAATCGTTGTGTGGATCCTCCACGACAAGTTAGCGACGAAATTGAAATCGTCGCAATAAGTTTTGGCGACAAATTTTTTGTTTTCAGCGACGATTATTCTCGTCGCTGTTGATTCTTTTTCTTGTAGTGACTTTTAGCAATCGCTCTCCAACCAGCCTCACTATATGTTTTCTTACAAATAAGCTCAACTCCAAGGAAGCTAACCCAAGACTAATTCTCTCTCTTTCCATTCACACCTTGTGATTTTTGTCCCGTATAATTTTATTTTCACTTTATATTTTTTCACTTGACAAATTTAGAATCCAAATACAACATAACATTTGAACTCCTAAGCTAAGTCGTTTGTTTTTTATGAAAAAATGATTTGTTATTTGAATTCGTTCTTAATTTAACATAACGTGTGTATCTCATCAATAGTCGTTATGTCAAGAATCATATGGAGTGAGAAAACAGGTTTTTAAAGATTTAGTTTATATTATGGAGGGTCATATTTAACTCGTACTTAAGCATGAGTTAAGCACCAAGTTGCAAAAAATATAACAAGGGTTTTTCAGTTTCATGCCGAGTGCCATTTTTATAGGGTTATTTTAAAAAAAAAACTCTTGAGTCATTTAAACCTTAATTTTTTTATGAGCCATCAATAGGTCTCTTGAATGAGAAAGATTTCTAAGGCCATTGAAAGTTATTTTATCCATAATCTTGAGGAATTCAGTTAGGTTTAGTGATTCTTTGAGTTAGAAAGTTTCTCCTTAAGATTGTTTCAACTCTTCGTCAAATTACAAATTCTTTGAAAGAGTTCAAAGGTAGTCAAAGGTTCTTTGTTGGATTCCAATAACTATAAAGGCTTTTTTTGGTGGATTCTAAAGACAATCAAAAATTCGTGGATTCGAATCATCTAAAAATCATGCTCTAAGGAGATGGTGAACGTGGATTCGACAAATTTTCTATACAGCCATGGGTATAAATTTACGGTTGAATTGTAAGAACTTCTTATAACCATCGTTTGATTATAGTACTTGTCTTTCTAGATGAGGTCCCATAATTTTTTACCCTATTAGGATTTTTTCATGTTAAAATTACTTGTGCCTCATGTGGATGTGTATTTGCATTTTTTTTATTTTATTGAATATATAATAATAGGAAATCAATTCAAAAATGAGGCTTTTGTTTTTTTTAATAGCAATGTTCATTCTTTCTTCCCCCTTTTAACAATGGAAATAAGAGGGAACAGGAAATTGCATCGCAATGTAGGCTTTGTTAAGTTGACTAAAAAGTAAAGCAAAAAAAGAAAAAAAATAATTATTTTATTTTTGTGGGTATGTTTGTAGTTGTCATATGAAAATACAAGGCCCACGATGACAATTTTTTCGCGAATGACGTTTTTCTAAAAAAATATATCCTATAAAAAATATAAAATTATACATCACAAAAAAAATTGAAAACTAGTTTTACTTTCTTGCAAATTAAATAGGTAACGAAAATTAATTCTTACAGATTTTTTTTATTCACATCGCTTTTTTTGTGAATCACTTTCTCTTATAATTTTTTTGACAACTAAACAAAATTGTAAGACTCTAACTCAGGCAGAGTGACAAATTAGGAAGTTCAATATATATATATATATGCTTTTGTGACATGCCTCACCCTTAGCTGCTCATAGCCGAAATTTTGAGGGGGTTGAAACATAAATATAAATGAGTTCAGGTCCAAAGTCAACTTTTTTTATGTGGCCCAATAATATTAATCAGGCCTTGCCTCTTGTTGGCCCACTCAATACTAATCTTCCAACCATGGCCCATATGGATGCAATCAAATACAATTTTCAAATGATGTTCAATGGAATACAAAAAAAAAAAAAAAATCACATGCAAACAAAGTGTTTTGGGGTTAAGTGGGTGTTAGCCAAAATTTTTAGATTTTTGCTATTAATTTTAGTTAAAAATTATAATTTTTATCAAATACTAATAACTTCTGCTACAAATTATAATTATATTTTTTTTCTATTTTAACTATAAATTAAAATTTTTATCAAATACTTATAATTTTTACTATAAATTATAATATATAAATTATTAATTTTAGTAATACCAAACACCACTAAATATCTCATAACAGAAAATCACATCAAACCAAATTATTCGACAAATTTACAAATTACCACTCCATTGTATGGGCTGGGCTAAGAGACATGTTGGGCTTGGGCCTGTTGTTCTACAGAACTATTTATACCTGAACCCAAAAAGAGCTTCAGTTCGGCGAGTGGACTGTGATCGCGAGGGAGAAATCTAGAGAGAGAAAGCGAGAGGGAGATGGCAGGAGTTGGAGAAGCGCCAAGAAGACAAGGGAGACAACTTCCTCCGGCGAGAGGCGGCCCGTCTGGTCCTCCTCCGCCGCCGCCGTCCAGGGCCGCCCCTCGCTTTGAACCCGTCGATCGCGAAAAGGTTCCTCTGCCCTCTTTATGTTTTCATTTTTTAGTTTTCTGCGGTTTAAAGTTCTCTGTTCTTTGCGGTTTTATCTAGGGTTTTTGTTGGGAGTGTTTAGTTTAATTCCGATTCGGTTTCTTGATGTTAGGATTCATCCCCCCTCGTTTCTTGATCTTTTGTTATTTATATTATGTAGTGTAGTTTTCAGATTATTAGGTCATTAAACGTTTAGTTTCTTGCCAACCAATATCATCAATGGCTATCTCTAACTTTCTTTAGTTTCAAAATAAACTAAGTATGACTTTAATTTCCCTTCTTTAACACAAAAAAAAACCTCTATTGGGAGGAAGAAACATGGAGAAATCATCTGCTTTTAAAGTCAGACTCACAGAAATATATGGATATTTAAAAATTAGAAAGATCCCAACTAATTGGTCTAATGTGCACGCGCTTGTTACTTTGGGGCCATATGCTTCACCCGAGTGAGTGAAGCAGAACTCGGTGCTGCAGCATCATTTTTTATGCTTTTAATTACATTCTCCTAAACGAGTAAAAAAGGATAATTTATTGATTTGGAAGGTAGACAGCCATAAGTGGAAGAAGAAACATGTTCTTGAAGAGATGGGAGCGAGATGAAAAATGTTGTCCTATAATAATTGTGACGCCTTAACAAGTGGGAGTAGACAAACCACCAAATGAGTTGATAATGAGGTTATTAAACTGGGTACTAGGTTGCTGTCCAGAATTAGAACCTATCAGGAAATATTGTGTGTTTCCTGACACCAATTTGTAATTGCAATTACTCGTACATAAAGGTACTTTAAATATAATTTAATTATAAAATTAATTTTAAATAATAAATACTTTTTTAATATTAAAATTTGTAATATAGCAGAGTTTTTAATAATCTCAATGTAAACTTCTAATGTCACAAAAAAATATACAAAATTAATTATATTTTCCGATTTTCATGCATACATATATATTAAAAATATATTTTTGATGAAAAATAAAGAAAAATTGGATTTAAAGTGAAGTGACAAAAAAAATTAAAATTTAAATGGAGAGAGAGAGAGAGGGGGAGGAGAAAAATGGATGACAAATGCCATGTAGGATAAATGTCAACATCAACTATTTTCATTTGTATTATAGATTTTTAATAATATAAAAGATACCTAAGCTTGATTCGGTGACAGCGACACCCACCCCACTCTTTCGCCATATGCATCCAAAGTACATACCAATAAATAAATAAATAGGAATATGGTTTCATGCTTTGTTTTGTCATGGCATGCAACCTTAGTACTTTTGATTTTAATCTTTTATGAGCGTTGATTAAATTTGATTTTAGTTGGATATTGTCTACTCATATTGACGTTTTATTCGATTGATGTGCAGACTTGTCCTTTATTGCTTCGAGTTTTCACGAAGGTATGTGCACCTTTTAAAATTTTGGAACATTCTTGTTAGGAAAGATACCTACTTGCTCATTTTATTCTTTTTGCATCCACTTAAAATTATATTGCTCACAAATGATAATGTTTTTCCATAACGTTGCTTGTTACTCTCAGCCCTGTACGGTAAGTAATGGATCAAGTAACCAGTGTGGTGGCGAAGAGATTCTGATGTAAACTGGGGTTTTACCTTGTTGATGGAGGGGATCTAGAAAGTTTGCTGTCATAAGCAGAGGAGGCATAAGGTCGAGAGAACGAAATGTACGTCACCTGGGGGGATAATATTTTAGCTAAAGCCAGTTGCCTTGTGGGAGGGGGTTTCAAAGGTTATGCCTGACAAAAAGAGAAGGCATGGAAGCGATGAATTATGGCTTCGTTTGGCAACCGGCTTTAAGCTTGACTTGTTGCATTTTTGCTTAAATCCTAAAAAGCCAAAAAGTCCAATTTGGCAGCTCAAAGTTTTTTAGCCTTTTTTCTTTTTTACATAAATTTTTTTAAAATATTATAATTTTTATTATACACATATGTTATTTATAAAAATTATATTTTTAAAATATATTCATCAAAATCAATCAAAACAAGATTCATATTGAACATAAAATTATCTAAGAATAAATTTTAAAAAATTATATAGTAACTTTAAACCAAGCCTTTTGCCTTTTGACTTAAAGCCACTTTAAGCCAACTAGTCAAGCTTTTTGGCTTATTGGCTTTTGACTTAAAGTCACTGCTACGGTTCACCAAATATTTCTTTTGCTAATTTGGCTTAAAGCAACTTTAATACTAACTTCCATTTCTCAAAGGCCAGGTTGCCAAACGAGGCCTATGCCTCTCAATAATGCTAACTTCCATTTCTCTTTCCTGTTAAATAGCTAACTCATTTTAAAGTTGTTCTAGAAATGCTAATAAAGTGATACTCAAAGGCCACAAGTCATGATAGAGATTGACCTTGATTCCCCTCAACTTGGTATGGGTACTCCTTTTTTGGCTCCCAGACAAATTAGTTGATGGATAGAGGTTAACCTTGTGTTGAATATGCCACTCCGGAGTCTCTTTGGATAGGAATCATTAGCTTTAATGTGATTTAGTCTTTTCTTCTCCTTCTTTGGCTTAGATACCATGCTTTTCTTTTTCCATGCTCAAAATGGTAGTAGCTGTGGTAGTTATAGGCTTATAGCTGAGAGCGCCTACTCTCTTGTTTCTGCCTCCATATTAAATTATACAATATTATACAATTAAAAGGCACCTGTCTTTTGAACAGACCGTGTATTAATTTATTTTTGCAAATTACTGTATTTACACGAGTGATGCACAATTGATGAAAATTTCTCTTTTGCCTATCTCTATTCCGATGAACCGAAATCAAAGCTCTTATTTTCTATTGAGCAATAGTTAGAGTAAGCCTTGAATGAACCCCTCGAAAGCTTGATGCAAATGAACGAATTTTTGTTCTACGTCTCCGAGCTATACATCCCCATCTAATTCTAGGCATTAAAAAAATGAAACTTTATGGAATAACTTATTGATTTACTTTCTTTTAGTTATTCTTTTGAAGTTTTTTTGGGGTGTTAAGGTGGGAGAGGAAGATCAAACTACGGAATCAAGTCTATAATCAGTTTGTGTTTATTCCTTGTAACTATGATAGTTTTTGTGTTCATAATGCCATGGCCAAGTCGTAAATGGAATAAGTGTAATATCAATGTTACTTTGTGTCGGGTAGATGATGCTCTCTTGGCTCTTAATCATTTCTTAAGAGTTAAGAGTGCTTAAAAAGTTTCTTAGATGTGTGACCAAGATTATCAAGGGAGGCTTTCAATCCATCATCTGTGCTGATTTAGTTCATTGAACTTTGTGGCTCACCAAGAATTTTATGTCAAGATGTTCCTTATTGGTTTGTGTCCGTCTTTTTTTTGGTTAATAAAATATATTTCAACTATCAAAGTTTAACATTCTTTTCAAACTATAAGTCATAGTTTATCATCTAAATCAAGAGAGTCTAAGGAAGAAAATCCATTTAGTGTGATTTGGTTGTTCTGTGTGTTTGGAAATGGTGTGTACAAGAGCACTAATAATCAATATGGGGAGTTAAATGGGAGTGTTTTCTGGTATACATGGTTGAGAATACGTTATAATTTGGTATTTGTTTGACCTTTGGGTGGAATCTCAAGGTTCAAATAACAAAGATGAAGTAATGTCCATTTTTTATTAAAAGAAATACTCATTATACCTAACATGCAAACCAAAGTAGAAACTTAATGTAGCTTATGAAAAAAAGGTAGACATTTGATATATATTTAAGACTACCATGGACAGTTGTGTGCAGAGACCAGTGAGGAATAGTGTAAGCTAGTATTTGGGATTTTGGGGGTTGTAGGAAAAAGATGTTCTTAGATACAAAGTTCATAACATTGAGCCATTCATATCAATTTTTAAAGCAAAAGACATTAGCAAGAGGCATTAAAACTAGTACAGCACTTCTTCAATCATAAAATATACTTGCATACACCAAATCATGTTATGTTGTTTTTTTTTATTCTTTTAATTCATTATTGGCACTGTTTTAATATTGTGTATGCTTAGGTGATCATGTGATTATTCAACTCGGCTGCTTTTTATTTCTCATTTTCTTTTTGATGAGGTCTATTATCTATTTGACTTTAATCCATTAATGGCACTGTTTTAATATTGCATATGTTGAGGAGATTCTCTATGTTTACTGTTTTTTAAAACCTTCTCTACTGCTTTTTCAATGCTGCTTTTCCAATGATTTAGTAGGAAGTGAAGTTGTACCATTTCTCTTAGTGTTTGCAAAAGCTGCCTTGGACATAATAATGAATTGTGCATATAGAAGTTCAGAGTTAGTGCTTAAAAGTATGCGATTTTTCCGACTTCTTGTAGGTTGAAAGGTTTCTCAATTTATAAAAGGTTTAGAATTTCAATTTGCAAGTATTAATTATTGCAGTCATAGGTCACATTCTCAACTTATATGGAATCCTTCTCTCTCCTCTTGTCTCTCACCTGTATGTTTCTATTGGTGTAGAACTCTGCCTAGATTATCTATGAGAGAATGATGTCATTGCACTAACCAATGAAAAATTATTAAAATCTTAGGCCCTTTTTTGGAAATGTTTGTGCTTACTATTTTTTATTTGTGTTTTCAAACAATTCGCAAACCGTAAATTGAAACATGTTTGAATTGTTTATTTTAAATAGAAACAATTCTCATAATTTACTAAATGCTGATAAAAAAGTATTTTACATGTTTTGTAAACAACTTCTTAGTCTCTCCTCTCTCCTTTACAACCTTTGACGGCCTTCACTCTTGCTATTGACAAATACCTCATGCCACCTCCTTCAATTACCACTTCCACCTCACTAACTGCCGACACTACCCATCGGCCACTACCCCCACCCACAACCTCTTCCCACCGGCCGCCGCCTTCGGGCACCGTTGTCGACATCATCGCCACTTGTCTTCAATTTTGGTGATTCTCCTACTATGTTTACAACCTTCAACCGTTGGTGACTATGTTCGTTAACTTCTCTATCTCCAAATCCAAATGCTCCAAGCTCCACCACCAAAGGCGTCCCTAGGGCCCCACCTCTGATAACCTTGCTTGGCAACTCCCTTTTTGCAGGCGACTCCCTTTCGCTGGTGGTCTCTTTATGTTAGTGGTCCCCTCTGGCCACTCCTCACTTGTTTCAAAATAAATTACAAAACATGCATGTGCCGAACATATTTTTTGTTTTTATATTTTGGAAAAATGAACAAACATATGTGTAGGTACTATCTCCTAGCGGCCACCACGTGGCACAATGGTTGACGAACAGCTACCGCCGTTGACGAACTGCCACTGGGTCCTGGACATCCGTCGCCTTTTTGAGAAAACAGTGTATATACGTTAACCATCAATTTAAAGCTTTTATGGAATTTGGCGGCAAGATATCTAAGTGAAATAGACCGTACAACTTTGCGTGTACCTCCCACCCCTGCCACTTCAACTGCTAGAAGTAGTCTCCGGAAAGGGGTGCCTCATTCACCTAATCTTAAAAAACCCACCTCTCCTAAAGATGATTCTGGCTTGCATGAGTTAATGATCCCCACGTTCATTCTTCTCTGTTTAGGAACTGACTCCAACTAAGGATGGTTCTGGCTTGTAGAAGTCAATGGTTCTCGTGATCATTCTCTCCATTCCTATTAAGGATGGTTCTGGCTTGCATGAGTCAATGATCTTCGCGATAATTCTTTCCAATTTCAAGAACTCACTCTCTTAAGGGTGGTTCTGGCTTGCAGGAGTTAGTAATCGTAGTGACGACCTCTCAATTCCTCAGTCGTTCGTTCACTGAAATTCACTGGTTGACTAATTCAATTAAATGAAAGGCAGTTGTATTGTTATAACAAAAAGGGGGGCAAGCACATTGTAAATAATAAAGTTCCTTTCCATCCAAAAGAAATAGTTACGCGGCACATGCCCGAGCAAACAACTCTAGTAACTTGCAAAGTCATACATATAATAAAAAACGTGCTGAGGACTGAAGATAAACATCAGGGATAATCTCCTTCCATTGTTCCGACTATGCCATGACAAGTGGTGCCTCTCAAATTTGGACATCCAGATGAGCCAGCTCAAGCTGGAACTTCCTTTCAGCATTCACCCACAAGAATGGCTGCTCAAATTGATTCCAACCAATCAATTTGAAGCCCCATCTTGTACTCATTAATTGTCTGGTGTATTTCTTCCACATTTGCATCCGTAACTGTAGTTCCACCAAGAATCCAGGTGTTTAACCACATTAACAACTTATCCAGTACCTCCAAGGCGATAACTCTACCGTTGCGCCAAGGGCCTATATTTTAGTTTTTACTATCTTTCCTAAAAAACATTTTATACTTGTATTCATAGTTAAAAAGCATTCTATTTGAACCGGAAGTCATATCAAGTGGTCAAAGTTATTCTCATCTAACCTTCCCTTGCTATAATTCAGATCATTGTGCTCCGTGTAAAACCTGGGTTAATTCTACTCTTTTGATCCATATAGCTGTTGTTTTGTGTAATCTAACTACATAACACCAAATGGAGATGCATTTTGCATTTTGAAAAGCCTAGAAGTTGTGCTTTGAAGACTTATTTGACGAGTTCTTTAACATGACAAGTTCTTTAAGATATGCTAATAAAGGATGGATAGCGGCATGCTGGGTTCCTTGCATGGGTTGCCTAGTGGGTGCCTAGGTTACAATTCTAGAAGGCTGTGGGTTTGGTTTGGGAAGACATTATAGTTAATGTGTTGTCTTGCAAGCTCTTTATTTATGATTGTCTTGTTTCTTTTGTCTATTAAATTGTCTTTTAATTTGAGTTTGAAATATTGTCCGCCTTGTATTTGGTGGTGTATTTAGTAGTTGTGTTGGACATTATGTTATGGGAAAATGCCACTTCCATGGGAAGACAAGATGGAAGAATGGGATGTAGGCATTATGCTCTCTTTGATAATGAATCGCAGTGTACAGCATAGAATGGATCTCCTTTTGTCCTTCTCCGACTCCAGGTTATAGCTCCTTTCTATATTTTGTCTTTTTCACCTAGTGCGACAGAGAATGCAAGCAAACAGAGTTGCCGCTGCCCAAATCTTATTAGGTAGGTCTCCAGTTGATGAAAGCAACTTACAAACTTTTTGCACGACAAGCAGAAAATATATAGTGTGTCCAATGAGACTAGTTTTATGGCTCCTTTCTATATTTTGTCTTTACCCTGGAGACTGCCCAATCTCTTGCGTATAATGGAAAGTGGGGCAGTGTGCTGCTGGTGAGCTACTGCTGGAATTATTTTGTGTTCATGTTTTTATTTCACATTTGGCCACGTCATTTAACTTGAAACAATGGGTCAATTTAGGTTTTACTAATATGGTCATTTTATAACAACAATTATTGTCATTCGTCATGTCATATGGTGAAATGTAATTTAGATCATTTTTTGCCTTTTTATTTTCAAAAATGGAGACTTTTGCTTGTCTTTGCCTTAATGGTGAGCATTGAATTTGCTCACATTCTCTTCAAACCTCTTCGACAATGGGGTACTGGTCTGTCTCTGTATCTCCCCACCCACTTGCTCTCTCTCTCTCTCTGTCCAAAAAAACCAAGGCCTTTATGTTTGTAAACAAATAGATAAGAAAAGTTGATTCTGCGTTAACACAAGCTTTATTATAAGACCATAATAGAAGTGTACATCATCCGTGTCCATTCACTGTTGCTTTTGCCTTATTTTCTTGTTAGTGTTCCCCTGAGAAAGCAAAGGGCAGCAGCATTTTTGGTGTTAATTTTTCCATTATTCTCATGTTAATGTTCCCCCTGAGAAAGCAAGGGGCAGCAGCATTTTTCTTTATTTTTACTTTTTATTGCTTATATGGTGTTTATTTATCATAAATTGTGTTTTTGGTAATCTTTTTACCATATTGGTTTTGCAATAACAAGACAAGCACTCGCAATCAGTTCAGGATCTGGTGAATCATTTGAATGGTGTTTGTACTCTCTCCTCACGATCACTTTCTAGTTTAGCAGCCTTCAGTTCTAAATGGAATTGTCCTTATTCGTTTGTTTTTGTGTGTTTTTCTTTTCTGCATATAGTAGTCATCTCTCTCTCTCTCTCTCTCTCTCTCTCTCTCTCTCTCTCTCTCTCTCTCTCTCTCTCTCTCTCTTGGGGAAGTTAATGACCGCTGTCATTTAAGTAAAAAAGAAATTGTATAAATGCAATAATCTATAATTAAAAGGAGAATTTTGTGTCCCTTGAATTTTCTACAGATTGGAGGTCACCATACTGATGCAGACTTCGCAGTGAGAGGCAAGGAGCCCAAAGATGAGGTCCAAATCTATACATGGAAGGATGCTACTCTGCGCGAATTAACTGATCTGGTATGTATGTTGAAACAATGTGCTATGTGGATGGTCCTGGGGGTGTTTCAGCCAAGGTTCTAAATCGCGGTATCGGCCTGCGTAACGGTCGCGGTCGCGTGTAACGGATATCGGGCGTATCGGTCAA
>JAOTRH010097256.1:0-16147 GCA_034768845.1 Heliamphora exappendiculata
AAATGTCCCGTTCAATACACACAAAGTGTACTGGCACAGAGAGTCAGAACAATAGACGACACTATTATCTGTTCCCCGTAACCAAGACAGGCCTACTAAAATTCTGTGCCACAGTCGTACCGATGGTATGTTCATTTCCATCTAAACTGTTATCATAAAACTTATATTCTACAAGAACATAAAATCTGGTCTTCTGTGTGTAAGCCGTACTCTACACACCAGATTAAATACTATACAGAATATCGGATATCTATGCATAACAAATAAATAATATACATACATTGCTCACAAAGAGTCTCATAAAATAGAAAACTAATTTTATTAAAAAAATAAACTTAAATACTAAAAACATAGTTTTTAGTATACCAACCCTAACAATCTCCTGCTTATACTCAAAACCATGCTACCATACATCTGACTCCCATGCCCTCTACATGACTATCAAAAGTCTTAGCCAGTAAGCTCTTTGTAAATGATCTGAAAGGTTGTCTCCTGATGTAAGCTCTGCGTCTGGCTGAAAATCTGAGTCTATGTTCCTAAAAAGGTACTAAACTATCTGCCTGATAAACTAACATATAATCCTTAGTCCTTTTCAGGTACTTGATTATATATTCTTTACCGCAGTCCAATGCTCCAATCCTGGGTTAGACTGATATCTACTAACCATTCCAACGACAAAGAAGATGTCTAGTCTACTACGAAGCATAGCGTACATGAGGCTTTCTACTACCGAAGCATAAGGAACCGCCTTCATCTTCTCTATCTCATCAGGTGTCTTAGGATACTGATCCTTGGATAGAGTGATTCCATGCCTGAAAGGGAGAAACCCTTTCTTGGAATCCTGCCTGCTAAAACGAGCAAGGATATCATCGACATACTTTGCTTGTGATAAGCCCAACATCATTTGTTTTCGATCTCGCACAAGTTTCATCCCAAGGATGTGACTAGCTTCTTGCAAGTCCTTCATATCGAACTTCCCAAATAACCATACTTTAACCGTAGATAATGCCCTCACATCATTTTCGATGAGCAAGATATCGTCTACATAAAGTATTAGAAAGATCACCTCGCTTCCGTCACGCTTCTTGTACGCACAAGACTCATCCGAAATTTGATCAAAATCATGAGATTTTATAGCTTGATCAAATCGAGTGTTCCAAGACCTCGATACCTGCTTAAGTCCATAAATGCATCTCTTAAGCTTGCACAACATGTGCTCCTGACCCTTTGCAATGAATTCGTTTGGTTGTATCATATAGATACACTTGTCAAGACTTCCATCAAGGAAAGCTGTCTTGACGTCCATTTTTTAGATTTCGTAATCGAAATATGCGACAATAGATAAGAGAATCTGAATAGACTTAAGCATGGCTACCAGCGAAAAGGTTTTCTCATAGTCGATCCCTTCTTTTTGAGTGAACCCTTTAGCAACAAGCCCAGCTTTGAAGGTTTCAGCGTTCCCGTCTACTCCTCTCTTCCTCTTGTAGATCCACTTCCATCCAATGGATTTTATCCCTTCGGGTGGTTCTATAAGTTCCCAGACCTGATTAAAATACATAGATTCCATCTTTTAATTCATAGCCCTTTGCCAAAGATCTACATCTTTGTCTTGTAGTGCTTCATTGTAGTTACAGGGCTCGGTATTCAGTTCTGCCGGGATCCTATCAAAAGACTCTCCTAAGAACATATACCAGTCAGGTTGATGAACAACCCTCCTGCTACGACGAGGCACTACCTATATCAGTGTACTAGCAGTAACAGGCTATACAAAATCTAAACCACGTGCATCAGCACCCTGTTCATGATTTGTACCTGTCCTGATAATCCTCCCACTACGACTAGGTAATGGAATATCAGTGACTTGTGGTTCCTCTTTCGTTCTAGTGGCATTTTCTCTTAGTTCTTCCAGAATAATTTTGCTATTGGGCCTGTAGTCCATAATATAATCATCTTCTAAGAATTGGGCATTGGTACTAACAATGACCTTCTGATCCTTAGGATTATAAAATAGACCACCCTTTATTCCTTTGGGATACCCCACAAAGAAACAGACTTCTGCCCTCGGTTCCAACTTGCCCGCGTTCCCTTTCAGCACATATGCTGGACACCTCCAAATTCGAATGTGTTTCAGACTAGGCTTATGCCCGGTCCACAATTCTATGGGTGTAGAAGGTACTGACTTAGAAGGTACCATGTTCAGAATGTAAGCCACTGTCTCAAAAGTAAGTCCCCAAAACGAATGTGGTAAACCTGAATAACTCATCATTAACCTTACAATCTCCATAAGAGTCATATTCTTTCTTTCTGCTACACCATTCAGCTGAGGAGTGTCAGGTGCAGTTAATTGGGATGTAATCCCCTCTGATGATAAGTAGTCCTTAAACTCTCCAAAGAGATATTTCCCACCACGGTCGGATCGTAGTGATTTGATACTTTTACCTAGACGCTTCTCTGTCTCCGCCATGAATTTTTGGAATTTCTCAAAGCATTCAGACTTACGGTGCATCAGATAAATGTATCCATACCTTGAGTAGTCATCAATGAAACTGACGAAGTACTCAAAGCCACCTCTAGCCTGGATAGTCATAGGACCACACACATCAGAATGATCTAGCTCCAACAGTTCTTTAGGTCTATAACATTTAGCTAAAAATGGCCTCTTGATCATCTTACCCTCTAAGCAAGATTCGCAAACTGAAAGTGCCTCCACTTCCAATGAACTCAAAGGCCCATCTACTACCAGTCTGTTTATCCTTTTTAGATTAATATGACCTAAGCGTAAGTGCCAAAGAAACATTTGGTTCATTAAAAAAGAAAACTTTTTCTTATATGGTAATATAGATGTATTATTCGTTTCAGTCAGTTGTAGTGTAGGAGATATTAGAATAATAATATAAAAATTATCTACCAATATACCAGAACATATATCCGTCTTTAGCCAATCTAGAAATGGAAACTAAGTTCCTTCTAATAGCAGGTACATAAAGAAAATCTCTCAATATTAAAACCCGATCTCTACCAAAACTGAGAGTGACATCTCCTATTGCAACTGCTGTTACCTTTGTATTATTTCCCATAAGTCGGTAAATCTCCCCATCACTAAGTTGTTGGATTTTTTGGAACCCCGCAATGAATTGCAGACATGATTAGTGGCTCCCGTATCTACACACCAGGATCTGGTAGATAACACCGCTAAACATTTTTTCACAACTAGTGAACAGAAATTACCATGTTTGTTCTGCCTTCTGAGAAATACTGGATATAGCTTTTTTTAGTGTCGAATTTAGTTGCAGTGAAAACATCTACCTTTTGGCTTTTTCACATCAGTTTGTGGCCCACTAACTACCCTAGAAAATGTGTTTCCCTGTTTCTGAACATTTTTCTTCTTCATACCTTTCGGCCCCGAGGAAGAACCTTTTTTCTAAAACAGACACATTTCTTGGTATTGAAGGAATACCATTTGTAGTTAAAGCTATATCCAAGTTACATTTTCAGTTAACAAAATTTGGTCCCGTAAGTTTATTTTCTTTGAGTATTGAAGCGAGTGGGTTGAAATCTATTTTAATCCTAAGAATTACATAATTAAAAAAAACGTTAATTATCATGAGTAAAATTTTGAATTTATTTTAGTTTGGTTCCCTCTACCATTTTAAAATTAATTCGCCATCAGCTTGGTAACCTGTGAATAGTATGCCATGTTAGGTGGACGTCTACTATCCATCATAAGATCAGATAGGTCAATTTATTTTAATTTTACTACCTAGGCAACTGACCATACCTAGTAAAATTAAATAGCTGGCATAGTTTCGATCCAGTATATAATAGCAGTGACTCAGTTAGAGAGGATACTATTATATACAGCTAAGTTAACCATCACCTAATCCCAAATTAATCGCTTCGCAATGAACCCTTTAGTTGGAGAAATAATCCACACTAATAATTATCCAGAATTATCTCTAAAGGAGATTTGTACTAGCGATACAACATTTAATCTGTCCGTTGGGGAGGAAGGTCTTACTGCCGACACATAGGGTTTAATTGCATCGACTACAAACTGGTGATGGAGATCACGGGATTTATCTGTGACTAAATTTTTTCTCCCACTTAGATTTTAAAAATATTTTTGAGGGTTATAAAAATTCGTTTAATTAAAATAAATTTATTAATTTTGAAAGAATCAAATATCTTCCCGTGTACACGATTTCAAAGATTCTGATTTATCAAACCATTTTTAGAAAGTCACACGATCTAAAAGAATCAAACATCTTTTCGTGTATACGATTCTAAAGATTCTGATTTATCAAATCATCTTTTCGTGTTTAAATGCGTGACAAATAAAATTTAATAAATGCATAATTTTTCCTCCAGCTTTTCAGCTAAAGTAGTGATTAAAGGCATTTATTTATTTTATTTTTTGTTTCACATTTTTTGAAAAATAATAATTTATTTCGATTAAATAATTTTCTATTTAATTAATTCAAAATTCAGCATTAATTCTTACGTTTTTCCAAGATATCTGATTTTAAAAAAATCATCTTAAACGTGATATTTTATAAAAAAATAAAATATCTAAAGTTTGTCCATTTAATTAAACTTAATTAATTAAAAAAAACTTAATTTTATTTTAAATTACAAAATATTTTAATTAAAATTGAATTTTTGAATAAATTAAATTAACAGGATAAATAAAATCAATAAATATCATTCACGCATTTAATATATAAAAAAAATATAAGATAAATATAAATCCTGATTTTACGATCCGATTAAAACTCTGAAGGGTTTCAGTCTCCTGTCATGTAGATAAGCTGCAACAATCCTTTTTTGAATCAGCTGCTTGTATCTAGATTTTATCATGATTCTTTGATACTATCTGATATATAAATATATATCATATCAGTCTCGTATATATTAAAATATACATCAAACCAGCCCCGGGAGAGAAAAAGTCGCTGGACCACCACCAGCAACTGCCGGTACCGCCTTGCCGCCGGCTTATCCGAGCTCCATTTTTACGAGCTTTATACCGTTGGAAAGCTCTTGAAATATGGGATTTTTCTGTAAAAAAATATGCTCGAAAACTACTTGGAAAACAACCGAAAAAATGGCCCAAACCTCAAAAAATGCTGCTGTCCGCCAAGCACTACGCAGCCAACTTCTCGAGTCTTTTTCGACCTCTTCTCGAACTCGATTTTCGATATACTTTATATCAAAAGAAAGCTCTCAAAAAGTCCTATTTTTTTATAAACAATTCTGCTAAAAAACATCTCGAAAAACTACCAAAAAACCAGCTAAAACGGACTGCCGTTCAGCTGCTGCATTTGTTGCAATACATGATTTCAATGATGAAAATAGGGTTTTGTGTTAATAAAATCGTTTTGGGAGACTTGTGTAGTCTGATGGGGAAAACTTAAGGGTTTTGGATGGAAAATCTATTTTGGTTTTGTGGTTGAGTTCGCTCCCACCATATGATTGCATATTCCTACTTTATAGTGTATTATCATTTCTATTGGGCTTCGGCTCACGGGTGAAAATTTTCTATAAAATTATTTTTAGGTGATGCTGTGGATGAGGAGTAACTTTGGTGATACATGCGGTGGCGGAAGACTTTTATAGTTTTTCTTTTGGTATGCCTGTCTCTGAAGGTAGTTTTTGTACACCGTAAGGCGATATGCTGTATACATGTTGGAACTGTATGTCTTTTATATATGAGAGATACACTTTGTTGGGTTTTTCTTTGGTTTCAACAGGCGGATTTCAATGTATGAAAACCTATATTTTCGTATTAAATAGATGTTTGGTGGATTTTCATGTGACCCCAGGTTTTGGGGCGTGACACACATAACCATGCCTATAAAACTCTGCGTTTTAAAGTATAAACCACGTTACACATAACGATACCAATATCATGTAATCCACTTAAATAATCCATACATAAATAAACTATAGTTATATATGCACATAACCATATAACCTCACATCATGACACCACCTGCCAAATGACCTGACATCCACTCATAGAGATAGCCAACAACCTACAAAAGTAGGCCCAACCTGAAGGCCAACCCTAAATCCCTCAAACCACGATGTCACAAAACATCACCTTTCCTCCAAAGGTGTCATAAGCCCAAACACGCTCCACATCCAACCAAGAACAAACACCGCACACTTAACCGTGCACCACAACCCTATCAAACCATACACGTCAACCCCAAAGACGGCATTTAAACCAATACCCGAAGCCACGACACGACTCCCAAAGCCACCACACAACCAATCGAACCCCGAAAAGAATCCAATAGTATTTTAATCAATTAGTCCCATAACTAATCAATTGAATACCATTAGACACCAATCGAAAACCAAAAACCAAACCAAAACCACCAAACCATACATCAAATGCCCACACAAGACCCCAGTCGACTGACCCCAAGCCCTTAGTCGACTGAAAACATGTTGGAAAGCAAGAACAATCCAAACAAAAACATGTCAGTCGACTAACTCCCTACTCCAGTCAACTGAACCCAAAACAGAAGCTTGTTAGTCGACTGACCTACAAGGTCCAGTAGAATGACCTCCTAAGACTATGATCCGGTCGACTAATCATCAAGATCCAGTCAACTGACCTCCCACGGGAACCATTTTTAAGCTGCGATTTTAGACTCCAAAACCTTGAATCAACACCTTGAAACTCCTATTCATCACCCTCGAACATCCGCACGCCCAAGCCTAATACCGAAACCATGAAAGAAACACCCGACACCCGATTCCATCCACCGAAATCATTGAAAAAAATGATTTTTAGCCCAAAAACCCAACTTGATATAAAATTAGATCTACAACAATCTAACCGTTAAACACACATGATTATACGTAGCTCTCTTATACGACATGAGAGTCTAGGATCCTACCTCGATGAGTTAAAAACTCGATGCCTCAAACTACGTGCAAAATCGAGCTTCGTCGAAATAGAATTCTGTCCGGATTAACGCGTAGTCCACCGTTCCAATAACTTGGAGAGAAGGTAGAGAGAAAAATGAAACTTACTGGAGAAGTTTTGAAAATATCTTTTGAAAATATCTAACTCTAAATATTTATAGGCCTTCAAAATTGTAACGACCCGATTGATAATGATCCGTGAAAAGACCCGACCCATATCCTAAGTGTTAGCGACAAATAGTCCACGAGACCATAGAACACGAAAGAAGTTTAGAACCCTAACTCGAATCGAAAACCCTACGTTCGGCCTAGAAACCCCAAAAAGGTCTAAAACTCAAGCATCAAAATCTTAACACCTAAAAAGTTTTCCAACATTCTAAATGAATTCAATATCATGAAGTAATGAGTTAAAAATCAAAATTTTTCATAAATAGGGTAAAATGATCATTTAGCCTATACTATAGCAAAAAGTCTTAAATTTTTAAATTTTAACATATGGATACCTTAAATCATGAATTTAAGTGCAATTCAGTATAAAATGATAAAATAACATCAAAAATACAAAAAATACCCCTTAGTGGCTGACCACCTTGGGAAATGTGCCAAAAAGTGACTTTTTGCTTTCATTTTAGCTTTAAATAATGAGAAATGTATTAAATTAAGTTTTATGATGATCCAATATTTGTTGAACAAGTAATATACATAATAATATAGTGTTATATGTCAGTAAAAACAAACAAATTATTATTGAAGTTCATACACAATAAAATAAGTCAAAAAGTCATATATTGTCAAAATATCTTAATTTGACTTAAAAGACTACATCTATCTAATCAATTGCTATGAAAACTATGATAATACATAAAAATATTATTTTTATCATAAACATACTAAAATAATAGGTCTAAGTAGAAATATACACCGAAAAGATACATCAAATTAACTTTTAATACATTTTCTTGCACAAAAGGGCATGCAAACCAATCCAAAATCCCTTGATTAATGGGGGATCAGATTTTTGTCCCCCAAAACTGGACCCTAGCTACTTCTAGCTTTTCTAAATCTGAATTCTAGCCTCCAAGAATCAAATCAGCTTAAATCAAATTCAAATCACATTAATTAGAATGAAAAGGGGACTTTTTATGTCCTTTTTGTCCCCCATGTGTTCTCGAGCCTTACCTATATAATGAGAGCCAAATAGCATCTTCTTTGTATGTCATTTACGGCCAAAGAGAGGGAAGAAACCAGAAAACTTCGTTCTTGAGGGTTTGAGAGAGTTTTAGGAAGAAAAATGGAGGAAAAAGAAGAAACTGAGGAAGTTTTGAAAAGCTACGTCCAAATCAATCCTCCACCCTTCTTTGATCTCTCAAAACAAGTAAGTAAAACCTCTAAACCTTATATCTAAGATCTCTCAAAATATCCCTCAGCGCATCCCTTTAAACACTCTAAAAATCAAAATCGAAATCGAACAGAAAAGGTGTTGTAGTTAAGAATTAGGGGTTGTTGAGTTTTTGGATGATATGAGAAGTTGTTGTATGTTATTATCTTTGAGTTTGATGACATATAAGTGTGATATATCATTGATATTAAATTCTAGAACACAAGCATGCAAAGAAATGGAACAAAAATTTGACATAACATAAGTAGAGGACTTGAACCATAAGAGGCTTAATTTTTTAGAACTTTGATGTTTCTGTCATGAGATTTGAAATACTATAACACAATGTAAAAAATTGATTTAAGTATGATTTTTATGTCCAAAGTTATATTTTTGTGTTATCTTTCATCCAAAGTTGGTTTCAACTCATTTTCATAACTAGAACTCAAGATATTACAATTTTACCAAAGTGTGTCATTTTCCAACCAATCAACACTACTGACTTGGAAATCTTATTTTACGATGAGATCTGAACTTTGATAAAAACATGAAAATTGTAGATACCATGTATACATATCTACCCACCACAAATGAGAACAAAATATTGAGGGTTGACAGGTCCAGACCCATTTTAAATTCTTTGTTGAATTTCAGCCCCCCTAGGAACATTCTGTCACATATTTTTATATAGCCCAAAACACCTATTTTTAGTTATCTATTCCAACAGTGATCTACATGAACATTGTAGAAAACCTATTGAAGTACTTTCTTCCCAAAAATAAGACCTTAAATCCTCGGGATGATACCGCAAAACCATTTTAAACCCTCTGTCCAAAATTAGCTCTGCTGAGTTTTGGCAGCTGACAGAACTTACTTTTTAAAATGGTCAAAAAGTCTAACTTGTTTCAAACCACTACCATTATCTCTAAACATGAAACTTGTGGGGAACATATTAAAATAGGACATACTAAAAAATGAGCTTATTTGGACTTCATTTGATACCCCAACACTGAGAGAAATAGAAGCATAATTTTGGGTAAAATATGGAGTAAGTGCTGAACCATTTTTGCTTAGAAAAAAATATTTCACCCATTTGCCTTAGGATTTGGCCATAGTGTTAAATATGAGAGTTATAAGAAATATTTTTATCTAAATGGTGTATAAAAATCATAGCTTGATTCTAAGTCTAAATACCCCAAAATCTTGTCGGCTTTTTTAATTTAATACTTGACTTTTGGCTTTAAAATATGTTAAGTATATGATCGAGTACCCTTTGCTATGAGACCCGAGTTTTTGTATGATGACTTATTTGAATTAGTCAATTAATGTTTCTAAGTAAATGTATGATCATTTAGAACCCATGCTAGCATGATTGAATCATATCTTGAAAATTGTAGCCTATGCTTCACATACTTATACCTTATGCTTGCGCGTTGTACCATGAATCTTGCCAGGCTAATTGATGCCATGCTATAAATAGTTGCACTTGAGATCCATATTAGATATCATAGACATTATCACTTGTATCTTGGCATATTGGAGTCCATATGTATACATTGTTGTTGGAATGGGCAGTATTGAATTGTTCTTAGTTCTAAATCTAGGGCGTCCCTAGTTACCATTTTTTTGTAAATATTTTGGGATATATTCCCCTTGTACACCCTAGGTTTGTCTCTGGTGTTTGAAATAGTTTATCATAAATATTATTGGGCACCATGGGTTCGTCGCTAGAATTCTGATTTCGATAGCTTGGACTTTTGGAAGTCTCTGAGAGAGCCCAATTTGGCGGTCCTAAATCCCTCATCTTGGTACTTTGTATAATGTGATGTATCTCTTAAATTCTCTTAGACTTTGGGTTGACACCGGTGCATCATGCATCTTAAGGTGGGATTATTACTTTGATTATTTTGGGTGGGCTAGATAAGGATGGATGATATTTTGGGTGGCCAGGATAAGGATGAATGATTATTCTGGTTGGCCTGGATATGGATGGGTGATTGGTTAGCCCGCCCCCACGCCGTTGCCATTAAGTAAAACAGTTGTGGCATGAAGCCCGGTGACTCATTTACCTTCCGCAATGAGGCGCAATGATGGCTTTAGTGATCAAGTCCCATTAAGTCTACTCTGGTGATTTTCGGCGTGGAATTCCTATTATTATCTGGGTGCATTTTGGGTTGGGCATCTGCATTTCATACACGCATGTTTATTGTCTTATCTGCTATCATGTCATAAATTTATCTGTCTCCTTGATTATAAACTGGCTTGGGTGTTATATAGTATGTGTTGCGATAAATTTTGTGTTAGGAGATTAGTTAGAAGGTTAGAGTGTTTTTCTTCTGGGTCTTGGCTCATGGCATTTGTGCCACATGTGAGGAGTTTCTGGAGGAAGTCATCCCCAAGAGAGAAGAGTTGAAAGAACAGGGTGAGTTCCAAAAGCACATGGATCCCACTGACGCATTCTGAAGAATCAAAGATCTCTGCTTTTGCTCTTATATGCAATTTTTCCCATGCTTAGCGAACTTTTGAATTTTCTCGGTGAAACTGTAATATTTAAGTACTTTGAACGGTTTAGAACTCCCTTATGATGTAACAACTAACGTATGTAAATATGAATGAATGCCTGAATATTCCTTTATTTATATTTATGTATGTCTTGATATGCCTAGAGAACGGGGTGTCACAGTTGGTATCAAATCTTAGGTTTAGTGAACCTTTAGGCCTTGGGTTATGGGAAATCACACATTCTGTCACGTTGGAGCTCTGTAAGATGCGTTGTATTACTAATAATTATCATCTATACATTATAAGAACTAAAATCTTCTACGCTTATGTCTTATAGTAAGTCGTGTTAGGATGTTACCGGGATCGAAAGCAGCAAGGAATCTACAAGCCAAGGATGGGTATGACCATCGAGATCGAAGATCAAAAATTCATGCAACGAGTCATCTTATTTTAAGGGGGGTAGGCAGGAGTATGCACTAGGAGAAGTTTTAGATATCACCTCGAGAGATACCGTTAAAACCCCACAACTTCATCCTTATAAGTCCTTTTCTCATTTACCCCAAGCCTTGGTGTTAACTTTTTGAAATCCTTTTGTATATCCTTCCTTCTTATATCATTAGTCCTCAATGGTACTGTCAAGTGTCGTTTGTCAGTAACTCTTATGCACCCAAGTCTTGTTGATAACCCTATTAGAAATTTAATCCTAGAAAGTACCCTTGTCTTTAAGTTTTCACGCCTTGATAATGACTGATATTCGCATTTGATTATCCTCCAATTCAAGTCACCATCCTTAAACTAACTCTTCTCTTATAGAACTCGATATCAATTCTTTATCAAGTACCCGTTCCAAACATTCGACATTGATAAAAATTTCTACCATTGTTCATTTCTCTCAATTATGAAACCACGATCTATTGCAGTGATTTTGTGAAATTCTTTGTACACTCTTGAATTCTTTACCAGAGAAGTAGACTTGGATGCTTGAATTGAAGTACATTATTAGGCCAACGTAACTTTAGGGCAAATATCTAGTTTGGCTGCCCCTTTTGCTTAAATATCTCTTTTATCATAATCTAATTGTACTAGACTAGTTCTGGGGACACTTATTTAAAGTATTATTCACTGTCCTCCTTTTGTTTCACCTACAATTGAACCCTAAATGACAACTCAATTTGTGTCAATGGTAATTTCCTTCACCGTGACTGTTTAACCTCATATAACCTATTATTGAACCACCTGGGATCTGCCCTGAGAGGTTCTAACCCCGCGCATGCTTTTAATTGCCGACCTTCAAAACTTTACCCCATTAATCTATGACTAACAACAATCTTCAGTAACAATTAACTATAGCTTTTCAAAAGTCCCGACAAATGAGACTATCCCATCAACAATCTAAAGTAGAAACGATAGCTTCCCACCAAAGGATTCGTAACATCACTATATGGTAAGATTTAAATTTTCCTAGACTAATTTATAGTTGACCCACCCATCCGATAAATCGAGAAGATTAAAAGCTCACAATGGTAGTAAGGAAGTGAAAAATGAGAAACAGCCTTGAACTCACAGTACCCTTAGTACGCTAGCAAAGGAGATAAATCTATATATATCGATATTCACACCAACCTTTCCACCGAAATGTTAGAGTCTGAATTTTTTTCGTCACTATCAAGGAACGAAGAATCTTGATCACAACAATGAACATTTGGAGCCTGATGAAGAATTAACCACCAAGTCATAATGGACCACATGACTAGGTAGTTACCACAATCATGTCGTATATCACGTTCATTTTACCTTAGAATGACCAACCACCTGAGAAAACGATCCAGTTATTGGAAAAGATATTTAAACCCAATGTTCTAGCACGTCAAGAACATACGGTAGAGGCTAAGAGAAATGAAGCAACCTTTAAAAAGACTAAAGAGAAAATAAAAGCATATGATTACAGACTTCGTCATCAAGACTATCAAGATCACCTTAAAGACCGGTAACTCTTTAGTTAAACAATTCAAGGATTTGGATGCCAAGGAGTTCATGGAAATAGTGAGTCCCATTGACACTGAAGATTGTTTGAAGGTGGAGTGTGCAATTTAGAGAGGCCAAGTTATTCACATGGTAGATTCTTAAAGTATTGGTTTATATTCGTTTGGCGTCTAGATTGTGTAACTCATATGGAGCTGGTATTCAATTTCTGTTGCGGTATCAATGTGAGTCGCAAGGAAGTTGCTTTCAAAAACTTTTTATGATGTGACCCATTAGAGCAAGTTTGTTTAAATTGGTGAGTAGATGTTGCTGGTATAGGAAAGAAATTTTTTTATGGGAACATGTGGACTCAATGTATGAGAAGTTGAAGGGTGATAAAATTCTGTTATTTTTGGTGGAGTTGTGTAGCAGCTTAATGTGAGTACGTGAGGGAAATAAGTGTTTTGTGAAACTTTACCCCATTTTTTTAGAATTTTTCTAAATTTTTCTAAGGATTTCCAAAAAAATTTCTAATTTTCTAGATTAAAAAAAAACTTAGATTTCTAGAGTTTGTGATTTTGAAAATTTTACTTTATTTAAAAAAATTTGACAAAATTGCCTCTAATTTTATGATTTTTGATAAAAATTACCCTTTCAATTTTCATGCCCCAAAAAAACCCTTAATTTGTTATGTTTTCCTAAAAATAAAAAAATTTCGAACCCTTTATTCTGTGATTTTCATTAAAATAATTGTCGTTTTGTTTTTTGTTCAAATCCTAAGTGTCCCTATTGTTTTAAATCTCCATAGCAAAGGTACCTAAGCTAAATTCAAATCCCAAAGCATCCCACCATCATCAAAATAAAAATTCATCATCATTCATCATCATATCAAAACACATTATTATATCATCTGGGGGATCGTAGGTATGTGTCTACGTTTTATATATCATGCTTTGGTATTTAAAAAGTAAGGATATGGTACATACCGAAGGTTACCGACGAAAAATATGGTGGTCAGGCTCCCGCAGATGAACATCGGCTGCAATAGCATCTGTGGGAGGCTCATATCGTCGCATCCCACCCGGATGCAAGCGGTGGGAAACCGGAGCGTAGGTGTGCGGATCAAAATGCGCTGAATGGCCCTCCCCAGCATCAGGGTCCAAGAGGTCAGCTATCGCGGCGTTAGCAGCAGCATCAGCAGCTGTATGTGCCTCGGCAGCTTCCTATGCCTCCTCAGCAACCCGACGAGAAGCACGCTATGCCTCGAGTACGAGGGCATCCATCGCAGCAGTTGGCTACGTGGAGGTGACCCCACCGACAGGAACATTGGAAGTTGTGCCTCTGAAAGTCGCCATGGAAGAACTCCCAGTAGCAGAGGGGCCTTGTCGTGCCCCCAAGTCATCATCTTCATGGCCCTGGCCCTCCATGAAAAGAAACGGGATCACAAAAAGTAGAATAAACATTGTGTGAGAGCTAAGAAGCAAGAAAAAGCAAGAGGAAGTTTAGAGAGAAGCGAGAGTGTTTAAAGGCAAGAGAGAAAGAGATATAAGCAAATGAACCCCCATGCGCGCCTTAAAGGACCAGATGCGCACTTGGAGTTAGCGGTCGCCACTTCCAAAGTGAGCGACCGCCATGTTATAAAGGTTTTAAGTGGGCGGTCTCCATGTCAGAGGGATTTGGACTTGGCGACAGCCAGGTTGTCAATAGTCACGTCAAGTCAGTTCGTCTATCATGGTTTTTTAGGGTTTTATAGGGCCTGTTTTGGTGTTTTTATTATGTGTGTATATGATTATGTAATTTTCTTTCTCTGCATACTGATTTCGTAAATGTTATAAAATATATATATATATATTTGCTAGTAAAAACGATTTCCATAAATAATAATAACAACAATAATAATTTTTTTTATTATTTTGTGTGCTTAGAAATAATTTTCTTTAACTTATGTTTTTTATTCCAAAAGTAATTTTGCGTTATAATTTGTTTCCGATAAATTTAATTTTAGCCTTTAATTATTTTTATCTCGCGCCTCGTCTCGAATTTTTAGGTCTTAACTCGACTTATTAATTCGTCATTATCTTTTTCGATAAATTTAATTTTGACTTTTAATTATTTTTATCATGCGCCTCGTCTCGAATTTTTAGGTCTTGTTGGAACGCAGAAGAAAAATATAGAACCGGCGCCGTGACCGTAAAAAATGGCACATGCGTTTTTCATGAAAAACTATATCCATGAACAGATATATTAAGATTAAATATACCTTTAAGAAACTTGTACAAGTTTTTTTAATGCAGAACAACGATCCGAGACGACCCAATGATCTTCTCACGTATATCCCGACGCACACGACGATCCTGGCGAGTGGGCACCGATTCGGATCTTCGTGTTTTTCTTCTTCTTGGTTTCTATCTCACACCTTTCTCTCAAAGCAAAAGGAATACCCAATGGGAGAGAGAAGGGGGCGGCGGCTAGGGCTTGGATTGAGGTTGGTTTTTTGGCTCCTTGTGATATGTTTTAATATATCACTTGAGATTTCCATGAAAACTATATATCTCTTTCCTAAAACCAATGAGGAGATATATATTTTTCATAAAACATCCCCTTAACCCTTATTAGGGCAAGCCACCTAGGGAGTGATCCCTAGGTGTGCCAAATTTTAATACCGCCCTCCATTATTTAATTTAATTCCCAAATGTTCCCGGCGGCAAAATCGATATTCAAATTAAATTAAATAATTACCAAAACTGATAAGAAAATATCTATGCGTATAATGGGCTACATGAGGGATCACGAGGAAGTATAGGACTCGGGTTAACCGTACAAGAAAATTGGATATCCCTAACTCTGTCCCCGAGTTAAATCCTTTCTCGCATGAACCAGAACTTATTCCACTAAAGGTCCTGACAGAACTCCCGGCCCTAACTTAAATTATATCTTGAGTTTCTAATTATCAAATGCACTGAGTTCTCTCCATGTTTAAGATATGGATTCCCGATAAATAAATTAGGTTACTAACAACCCGATTTAATTATCCTCTTCTCCTTGCAATCGCACTGCTTATCCTTTTGATATGCCGGATCCAAAGATCCACTATACAGATTTAGCATAATCAAACCTATAAGTAAAGCACATGAGGGGGAACTCCTCAACCTAAGTCGGACGTGGTTTCCATTAGTTGATTATCGATTATCGGACAAACAACGCCAGTACCTAACTCATCGGTATTGTTGATCTCATGGAGAAAATCTCAGCCATTGATGACTCAAAGTACTGTACACTATCTTAACGCAATCAATCAATCACTTCGGGATGAAGAGTTCATGCAATACATGATAATACGGGATGTGGATCAATTCATATAGTCAG
>JAOTRH010097277.1:0-16147 GCA_034768845.1 Heliamphora exappendiculata
GCGAGCATAGCCATTTGACAGTCGACCCGCGACGAGCTCGCTGTGTGTGAGCGTTGTTTTCCTTCAATTGCTTGGGCGCAGGAGACTTGAGGAGGATGCATCAATACTGTGACCCATGTTCACCGATTCCAAAATGAAGCAAAACCCTAGGTCAGTAACCGAATGTACATATGTATACTGACTGGGAAAATAGCCTTAGTGCGATGAACGGTACCCAAAAACCAGAGACTATCCGAGAGAGAGAGAGAGAGAAGGTACCAGGTCGTTGATGGAAAAAATCGGTGGTGGTTGATGGCAACTTCCTCGTGACAGTCCTGAAGGGACACGGCGGTGGTGAGAAACGAAAAGGGCTAGGGTTTAACTCCTGCCCATTCAACGGCAAAAATCGGTGGTCGACGGCAAAAATCAATGGTGGTTACGTGACAGCTTGAAGAGACAGGGCGGTGGTGAGAAACAAAAAGGGCTAGGGTTTAGCTTTGGGCATTCGGGGCTGAGGAAGAGTGTGATAGTGAGAAAACTGAAGGATTGGGATTTCTGCGCAACTGTTTTGCTCAATGCTCTGTTATGCAAAATGGAAGAGGGAAAATTTCAATCGGGAGGGAAACTAATTTGGTTAACGGCGGTTCATTAAAATACCGCCAGAAAAAAAAAAAAGAAAGCTTCAATTTAGGCGCAAAATCTATTAATCTTCTAATGGCGATTGTTTTGAACGGCGGCTAATGCTTATTTTTTGCACGCAAATTATCAATTTTTAATGGCGGTTTGTTGACACCACCGTTAATACTTGCTTTTATCGATAGTTATTTTATCGTCATTAAAAATACTTTTTTAAATGCGGTAAATAAACTGTCGCTAGTATCACCATTTGGTATAGTTACTTGCATAATCCATATTTAAAATGTGAGATCCGAACCTGTCTCTTTTTTAGACTTTTATATATATATATATATATATATATATATATATGATGCATTTTTGTATATATATTTTTGCGATGTATGACTTATCCGTTTTGATGCATGTTTATGTTTATCTGAGCATGCGGAGCCGATTTTTGGAGTTGTAGGGAGTTGCTGTACAAATTTCAAAATTTTTAAAAAAAAGATATTTTCGAGATATTTTGACTATAAATATCTTCCGTTAGATATTTTCATCAAAATATCTCCTCCTCTCTCTCTAGCTTTAAACTCACCAAACGTTATGTCTTCTCTCTAACTTCTCGAGGGCCCAGGTTTGGTTTTTGATAAACCAACTGATGATCCTTGGTATCGGTATCGCGGTCTACGCATCCATCCAGTTAGAATTTTATTCCAGCGAAGCTTAATTTTGCACGTGGATCGAGACGTCGAGTTTTGAACTCACCGAGATAGAATCCTAGACTGTATAACTGTTAGAGGATATCACGTGTAATTATATATTGTTTCACCGTGTAAAAATGCATGAAAAAGGTGTTTGTGTTCAAGATGGGTTTTTGGTTTAAAAATCGCTTTTCGGCATTCGGGTGGATGAAATCATGTTTTGAGGGTTTTTTTTATGGCTTTATGATAAGATTGGGTTTACTTGTCCTTGTGGGTATTAAAGACAGGAGTTTTGAGGCTTGATCTGAGATTTGAAAACCAAAGTCATAGCTCAAAAACGTAATCTGGGCTGGTTCAGTCGACTGGACCTATGAGTTCAGTCCACTGGATCATCATGTTGGAGGCTTAGTCGACTGGACCTGGGAGGTCAGTCGATTGAAATAACTTCTGTTTTGGTTCTCTTTTCCAATGTGTTTTTTAGTCGACTGAACCTGGGCTATTTTGGAAAATGATGTGTTTGGTTCAAGCTTTCCTCGTGCGATGTCTTTCTGAGGTTTTTATGAAATTCTATGGTTTAAAAAGGGGTTATCAGAGGTTTTCAAAAGGATGTTTGAAAACAGAGTCTTGGGAAAACTTTTCAAACATGTTTGTGAAGGTTTGGAGCTAGCATTTGGGGTTGAGTCTCGACTTCTAAAACATTTTGATGAAAATTATGTTTTGACATGTTTTGTTTGATTTGCATGGTTCATGGATTGGATCCATTTATATACATGTATTGTATATCTGTTTTGCGAGTTGATTTTGAAATATTTTTCATAGATATACCGTGATAGTGGGTATTGTTGAGTTGGGCTTCTATTACTCCTTGGTGTAAGTTTGAAAACTGCGCAGCGTAGGTGCTCTGTACCTTCAGGTTAGTCCCCATAAATTGAGTGTGGGTGCTCTGTACCCTCGGGCTCTAGTCCCGTAAATTGAGTGGTTCGGTTGCCTCCATTAATGGCGTCGTTGTCATGATTCCGTATAGAACTTGTCATTACTAAACCTGTGGGTTAGGGGTAATAGACGGAATTCTATAGTTGTTACCTTTATCTGTGCGGTAGAGTTGGAACATAGGATTACATTTTATCGTGTTTCTTCGGTTGCGTGTCCCGAGTGGAGAATACTGTGTTTTACTGCTTTTCCTTAACTGTGGCATGATATCTTTCAGATTATATGCATAGTTTCAATGATGGAAAACTGATGGTTTGTTAGAGAAAAACCTATTTTGGGCTTTTGGGTTCGAGTTCGCTCCTACCATATGATTGCATGACCTGTATTACAATTTACAGTCTATTTTTCTATTGGGTTTCGACTCACGGTGTGGGAGTTTTGCTGTAAAACCTTTTTCAGGTGAGCACGTGGAGTTGACCTAGTGGCAGAGGTGATGGAAGGCTTGCTGTAGTTTTCCTTATTTTTGGACCTGTACTTTTACATGTGATGCCTGTTTGGGCTGATTTTGTACGCCTTTGGGCGATATAATTATTCATGTATGAGAATGCATGTTACAGTTTTATGAGAGTTGAACTTGTGAATCTTTTATCCAAATGTTGTATTTTGATATCCAATTGCGAAAACCTATTTTTCTTAAATGGGTGTTTTGGTGGGCTTTCACGTAACCCTGGTGTTTGGGGCGTGATATAAAATCTATATTTGAATCTTGTGTTTTAATCTTTAAACTAGAATTTTTTTTAAATACCCAATTCACCCCCTCTTGAGATTACACTTATACTATCAATACACACACACACACTGTCACGGCACATCTACCGAATCATTAAAAATATGTAGCTCGACTATAAAAATGTTTAAAGCCATACATTAATAATGTAAAAAATGTCCAACGGCCTTCTGCCACGTCATCCATAACCAAGAAAATACAACCAACACATTTAAAATATTCCACCATTTCAACCGAAACGTTTAAAACCGAGGTTCAACCCCAAGGGTTAGTTTCAAACCTCTAAAACACAATTTTCATAACCTTTACATAAATCTCTCTGTTTTCAAAATCCACATTTTTTAAAACTATGGACATCCACATGTCCACCAACTTTGTAATAAACCATAACAAATGTAAAACATATTTTTTGCCCAACCAAACATGGTTTAAACACAAAGTTCAATATTAATAGCATTTAAAGCAATAGAAATGCATATAATCGCGTGTAGCATTCCTTTAAAGTAAGATAATCTAGAATCCTATATCGGCGAGTTAAAACTCGAAGCTTTGAACACCAGTGAGAAATCAAAGTTTCCAAAACGCGATTCTATTCGGATGTATGTGAAGCCCACGGAGAGTACATCAAGGATATGCCCTCCAATCACCAAGATCTGAGCCCGAACACACCCAAAACCTAGAGAGAAGGTAGAACTTTTGTATAGAGAGAGAAGAAACTTGTACTGGAAACTTGGTTCAAAACCCAAGGCATGGGTTGTCACATAAATATTATGGCGTCGGAATTTTGGAATTTTTTGGTAATTTAAAAATAAGGAAATTCAAAGAATATTTTAAAAATATTTTAACACCTTGAAAGCCAAATTTTGAAAACTCATTTTGTTAAAAATAAAGTCGCCACTTAGTTTTCGAAAAAAATCAAGAAAAATAAAAAATTGCTACTGATCTTTAAAACGTTTAACTAGAAAAAAAGAGTTGGGGGCTAAGGTACGAATTGGGGAATGTGTTAGGCTCCTTGTTCGCCCAATCATAAGGTTGACCTCTACTAATCATCATTAGTACTTAATAAGATTTATCAAATGTATGAAAATACAAAAAATAAAGGTAAAGAAAGAATATCCAAAATTAAATATAAAAAATACATAACATATGTATATAGAATACCAAAATAAGCAAATAAGAAAAAAAATCTTAAGTCTTATTACATATAATTTCTAACTAAATGATACATGAAGTAAACTCGCATTGTATGATTTAAATAAAAAGAATCATATCATGCTAAAAGTCATTAAAGATAAATAAATTGCTAACAAGATAATTTAAACTATACTAAACATGATTTTAAAATAAGGTGAGTAAACACTTTAAAACATGCATATTATTGATTTAAAATTGACATGATAAGAGAAAGCTAAAAATATAAAGAGCACAAAAAAACTATTATATTAAAAGGATCCAAAATGAAGAAAGCATTTGAGCTAGTAACAAGAATTTTACGTTTTTCTATTTTTATCTTATCCTTGCAAAAGATTTAACAAAGAAAAAAAAACAAAAGATAATCTACAAAAGAAGATTTAAACCAAAGATAAAGGTTTTAAAAGAAAACACAATTAAACTAATTAACAAAAGATCTAACTATATTTTATATTTAAACAAAATAAAAGAGAAGAAAAGAGAAGAAAAACAAAAGAGAGTTAAGTTACAATTTATAGTAACCTTTAAAGGAGAATATTACATTACCATTTAAAAGATGAAAACAAGAAAAAGAAGAAGAATAGTAAACTAGCATAATGAACTTTAGTGAATTTTAAGGTTAGCAAAAACAAAGAAAAGAAAAATAAAAGAAATACTATGAAAAGCAAATCAAGCTACCATTAAAAGAAAAAGAAAAGAAAAAGAAAATAGAATACTACTAGTAAAGGAACATTAAACTAACATTAAAAGAAAAGAAAAAAAATAAAGCTAACTTTAAAAGAAAAATTTTTAAAAATAAAACATTACAAAGAAAATAAAACTAATTTTAAAAGAAAAAAAATAAATAGAATACTACATTAAATAGGCATAATATTGACAATTACAACCATATGTATGCAAGTGCTTAGATTATAACAATAACGACAACGTTTGGCCGTATTGCTAAATTATATTAGCACTATCCACTAATTTAATAAGCTTAATGCACGTAAGCAAATAAACTAAACAAGTTAAGAATAACTACTTTACCAAATTAAACACATTCATTATAAATCAAATGAATTCTAATGATTAAAATAATTATATAAGTAATGTAAGAATGCATGTAAAATTAAACAATCAAATTAACCTGATCACTTCAAAGAGATAGAAAATAGAGTTAGAAAGATCGGGGATCCAAACAAATTATGTGGATCGCAAAGGAATTCTCGAGTTGGGAAATGGTGATGGGTAATTCGATTATCATACGATGATCCAAGCTAGGGTTTTAGAATTTTGGTATCAAGGGTTCGACTCTCGTTACTTTAGCAGGATTTCAGCATTAGGGCTTGGACTTGCTCGGTGTCTCGGCAGAGCTTCTTTCTCTAGAATTCTGTCTTAAAAACATAACATGGGGTACACTATTTATAGAATTCTTCAATCAATGAGATGTTGACATGTTTTGGGACACGTCAGGCTATTTGGAGTTGGCAGTCACCGAGTATGAATATGGCGATCACCACAACAAAAGAAGCTTTCAAGGAGTTTTACTGGCGGTCGCCACAATGCAGTTGGCGGTCGCCACAAAAAGGGTGAAGGTTCAAAGAGGTTCTATTAGTAGTTGCCACATTGGAGTTGGCAGTTGCCATAAAAAGTGGAAGCTTCCAAGGGGTTCTATTGGTGGTCGCCACGATGAATATGGCGGTTCAAGATGATTTCATTAGTTTGGAAGGTTTTGATCATTGGGTTCAAATACCGAGTTTGGATCATTTTCTGAGAATCGTAATGAATCACCTTTTCAATCATTTTCATCATCGGATTCACCTAAGATTAGACGGAGTCAAATTAGGGTGTCTACACCCTACTGTTCACTTAAGCGAACCAGGCTCTACTCGAGCGGTCCCCCACCGACTCAACTCTCTGCCACCCACATGCTCGAGCGAATAGAGATCCGCTCGAGCGGCTCCACTCTCAGCCATCAAGGACAACCATGCATAATATTTAAAAAAATGATATTGCATTCATTGCTCATTATGATTCTTATAAAATGAAAAAAATAATTTTATTAAAATAAAATTAAATACGAAAATCAAATGTAATCCATGATTTTTAAGATACAACCCTAACACTGACTTTCCCACTGTCTGATGCAACCATGATGCCCTCTTCTTATGATCTGTCACTTTCTCTTTTCTTCAACATCTCACGAGATATGAGAGTAGCAACAACCTTATCTAAACCAAATGTATCTTTCCCAAATATCAGTGTAGTCATCAGATACTCGTATGATGAAAGTAAGAAAGCCAACATGAGAATTTCTTTATCCTCATTTTCGCTCTTTGCGCTGATAGAATCTAATTCCGTTAGTATCTTGTTGAACTTATCTAAGTGCTCTATAAAGTTCACTTCTTTTGCCATCTGATGTGCTTATAATTGTTTCTTTAAAGATAACCGATTCGTAATGTCTTGGACTTGTACCTTCTCTTCAACTTAGTCCAAAATTATGTCAGATCGCTTTCGTTGATGACTTCTCGAATAGTGTTATTCCCGAGATACAATTGGATCATACTGTTCGCCAAGTATTGCATCTCTTCCCACTTTACATCCTTCATTGTTTCTTATTTTTTTGACTTCTTCTTGAGAGTCTTGACTAGTTCATCACGCGTTAAAATATCCTTCACCTTTTGCTGTCATAAGGTGAACTCGTTGTGGCCGCTAAAAGATTCAATCACGAACCCTGAACTTTTCAACGCCATTAGCTTTATGTTTGACAATCTCTCATAATCTAAGCTCATCGCAATATCAAATATGTGTAAATCTTGTTACACGCAGCCCAAATCAACTCTGATTGTACTTGATCTCTCCTTATTATACCCAATCACATCCGATCAATCCCAATTTATATCGATCTTGTCACGCCCCAAACACCAGGGTCATGCGAAAGGCCACCATAACACCATTTATAAAAATAAGATTTGCAGTTGAAAATCAAAATATACAACATTTGGATAAAAGATTCCCAAAGTTCAGATCTTATAAATAATAAACAGGCAGTCTCATGTATGAATAAGTATATCGCCTCAAGGCGTACAAAACTCGCATTCTGAAACAGGCATCACATGTAAACTACATGCCACAAAATAGAAAAAATTATAGCAAGTCTTCTTCCACCACTGCGTCTAGGTCAACTCCGCATGTTCACCTAAAAATGATTTTATAGCAAAATTTCACATCATGAGCCGAAACCCAATAGAAACAGACTACATAAAGCTGTAAAGAAAGTTATGCAATCATAAGCACATAAGCTCAACCACAGGAGCTAAAAGGTTTTCCTCTAAAAAATTATCAATTTTCCATACTTGAAACTACGCATATCACCCTGACAGATATCATGCAACAGTTAAGGGAAAGCAGTAATAAAACAGTATTCTCCACTCGGGTCACACAGCTGAGGAGAAAGAAATAAAATGTAATCCTATGCACCTACTCTGCTACAAAGACAAAGGTAACAACTATAGACTCATGTCCACTACACTAGTCACCACTTAAGGCATGCTCGGTAATGACAACTTCTATACGGAGTCACGACAACGTAAACAACACCATTCACAAAGGCAGCCGACTTAGTTTATGGGTTCACAACCTAAGGGCCCTAAGCACCAACCAACCACTTAGTTTACGGGCTCACAACCAGAGGGCACTATGCACCCACTAATCTCGTTTATGGGGATTAACCCGAAGGCACATAGGGACCTACTCTGCGCACGTTTCTGGACTTTCACCGTGGAGCAATGGAAGCCTAACTCAACGCACCCACTGCCACGGTACATCTAAGGAAAATATTTAAAAATCACCCGTAAAATAATTTATACAACACATGTATAAAAGGAGATCTAATCCATCAACCATGGAGATCAAACAAAACATGTAAAAACATATTTTCATCAAAACATTTTAGAAGTTGAGACTTGTCATGCCCCAAACACCAGGGTCACGCGAAAGCCCACCCAAACATCGTTTGAGAAAATAAGATTTGTAGTTGGAAAATCATCAACTAAAAAATATGTAATATTTGGATAAAAGATCCCCACAGTTCAGCTCTCATAAACAATATACATGCAATCTCATACATGAATAAATATATCGCCTCAAGGTGTACAAACCCGCATTCTGAAACAGGCATCGCATGTATAAAGTACATAACCAAATAGAAAAACTGTAACTAGTCTTCTGCCACCACAGGAATCTAGGTCAAGTCCTCGCGCTCACCTGAAAACGTTTTACAATAAAATCCCACACTGTGAGCCGAAGCCCAATAGAAA
The DNA here is from genome assembly GCA_034768845.1 of Heliamphora exappendiculata. NCBI lineage: Eukaryota > Viridiplantae > Streptophyta > Magnoliopsida > Ericales > Sarraceniaceae > Heliamphora > Heliamphora exappendiculata. The sequence continues at coordinate 8,508 of JAOTRH010097277.1, forward strand.
ATAGATGGTAAAGCTGTAAAGCAGGTTATGCAATCATAAGCACATAAGCTCAACTACAGGAGCCAAAAAGGTTTTTCTTCTAAAATCACAAGTTTTCATCAGACTAGCACGAGTCTCAAAAAGGTTTTATCTCATAAAACCCCACATTTTTCATCATTCGAACCATGCATATCATCCTAGCAGATATCATGCCACAGTTAAGGAAAAGCTGTAAATAAACAGTAAGCTCCACTCAGGCTACTCAGCTGAGGAGAAAGATAAAATGTAACCCTATGTACCGACTCTTCCACATAGACAAAGGTAATAACTATAGACTTCTACCCATTACCCTAGTCTTGAACCACTTAAGGACTGCTAGGTAATAACAAGTTCTATACGGAGCTACAACAATAAAGCCACTTACGGGGCAACAGACTTCTTTACGAATTTTCACGACCGATGGACAAAGTATAGCCAAACCACGTTTACGAGAATTAACCCGAGAGACCGCAGCGAACCCACTATGCGCACGTTTTTGGACTTCCACCAAGGAGCAATAGAAGCCCAACTCAAAACCACACACTACCACGGTACATTTATGGAGAACATTTAAAAATCCACCGTAGCTCAACTACGAAAATCTGTAAAACAGTTTATACAACACATGTATAAAATAGATATAATCCATCGATATGGAGATCTAAAACTATTTCCAACAGAACGTTTAAGAGTTGAGACTCAACCCCGCGGGTTAGCTCCAAATCTTCAAAAATACATTTTTCCACCATTTTCACAAAACACTTCATTTTCAAACTTTCATTTGAAAACTATGAATACCACGCATTCGAAATATGTATACAACCAAGAAAATGCGTTAAAATCTACTTTTACCCAAAATCAAGGTTTATACATGAAAATCATATTTGAAGTATTTTCTACCCTGTAAAAACACAAGGGGTGCACACAGTCTGGATTGGACCGATTTTCTAAAAAACCAAGAATCGGACCGTTCATAACGGTTTCAGGTTTTTTGAAACCGTGCCTGAACCGTTCAAGTAATGGGAACCGGACCGGAATCAATCCGTGATAACGGATCGGATACGGTTCGATTAACGGTTCCAACCAAAATAAATACATTTTCATGATCTAAATCGTTTATTTTTTTGTTCTTAATTTATATATTATTATTATTATAAAAAATTAAATTAATCAGATATTTTTAACTACCAAAACAAATCACATTTGTGATAATAAAATAAACATCACAGTTTTATTTTATTAACACAAATGTGATTTGTTAAGACAATTAACGATATCCGATCAATTTGATTTTTTACAGTAATAATATATAAATTAAGAACGATAAAATAAATGGCTCAAATCATCAATATGTATATATATATATATATATATATATATATAATTTAATATTAAGTACAACCGGTCTGGTCCGGTTCGGAACCGTGAGATTAATCCATAACCAAGAATCGGACCGTTCCGAATGGATTTTAAAATTTTTAATCTAGAACCGAACCGTGACAAATAAAAATCAGACCGAATCGTACGGATCGGACCAGACCGGACCGGATTATCAATTTTTTTTGGTTTTTTGTGCAACCCTAAAAAACACATATAATTACATATATCACCCTATACAGCAGTAGGGTCTAGAATCCTAACTCGGCGAGTCAAAACTCAAAGGCTTGAAAATTGAATCTCGTCGGAACGAGAATCTGTCCGAATGGATGCAAAGGCCTCATCCCCAATAGCAAGGATCCACAAAGAAACTAACAAAAAATGAAACCCCGGGCCCTCAAAGCTAGATAGAAGGCAGAGAAAAGGGGTAACTTAGCTTCTAAGAAAGGTTTAAAACAAATATCTCAACCCACTGGATATTTATAGAAATGACAAAAAGGTACTGTCTAGTCGACCGAACCCTCATGTCCAATCGATTAAACTCAAAATTTTTGGTCCAGTCGACTGGGCTAAGCCCTCCAGTCGGCCGAACTATTGAGCACTGTGTGTTTCGGCGCAAAATAAGATTTTTGGTCCAAATATAAGCCAAACAAGCCTCTACTAGACCCCAAAAAGCGTATAACACATTTGTACATACTATTCTACAACTTTTACAGCATAACTCATGCATCGAGGCTATTTATATACTGAAAAAAACACGTCATGTATAAAATTAACTCAAAACGAAGGGGTTTCGGGTCTCACAACTCTCCCCCCTTAAGGAATTTTGCCCCCGAAATTCGCAATAAGGTGACAACGTAAACATGTCTGGGTATTTAGCACGCATTCCAGACTCGAGCTCCCATGTTGCTTCTTCAACCCCGTGATGAAGCCATAGGACCTTGACATAAACAATTGTTCTCCCCCATAACACCTGCTCCTTTGTATCTAGAATCTTCACTGGACGCTCCTCATAAGTGGCATCCTCATCAACCCGCAGTTTAACCCAATCTAACACATGTGAAGGATCAGGCTCGTACCTCCGAAGCATAGAAACATGAAACATGTTGTGCACATATGCTAATTGAGGTGGCAAAGCCAAATGATATGCGATATGTCCAACTCTGTCGAGGATCTCAAATGGGCCAATGAAGCACGGTGATAGCTTCCCGCTACAACCAAACCTCAACAAACCTCTACGTGGCGAGACTTTCAGAAACACATGGTCCCCCACTGCAAACTCTAAAGGTCGCCTCTTCTGGTCTGCATAACTCTTCTGGCGGCTCTGAGCTGTCATAAGGCATTGGCGAATCACGACAACCTTCTCTATCGTCTCCCGCACCAAGTCGAGTCCCAAGACTGTGGTCTCTCTCACATCTATCTAACACACTGGTGACCTACACGGCATACCATACAAAGCCTCATACGGTGCCATTCTAATACTGGACTGATAGCTATTGTTGTATGCAAACTCTGCTAACGGTAGATGATCCTCCCAAGAACCTTTAAAGTCAAGGACACAAGCCCTCAACATATCCTCCAGAATTTGTATAGTTCTCTCAGACTGACCATTTGTCTGGGGGTGAAACGCAGTATTGAACATCAAGTTCGTCACCAAAGCCTCCTGAAGACTCTGCCAAAAGCGTAATGTAAAGCGTGGGTCTCGGTCAGAAACAATAGATACTAGTACTCCATGCAATCGGACTATCTCTCTGACATACAAGCTACTCAGTTGTTCCATCGAATCCTTCACTTGAATGGGGAGAAAGTGTGCAAACTTCGTCAACCTATCAACCACAACCCACACGACGTCGTGTCCCCTAGGTGATCGAGGAAGTCTTGACACAAAGTTCATCGTGACGTTCTCTCACTTCCACTCTAATATAAGCAATGACTGTAGCAATCATGTCGGTCTCTGGTGTTCTGCCTTCACCTTCTGACAGGTAAGGCACCGAGAAACAAAATGGATCGCATCTCTCTTCATTCCCGTCCAATAGAACTGACGACGTAGGTCATGGTACATCTTCGTGCCTCCAAGATGCACTGCAAGGCGAGAATGATGACACTCATGTAGTGTATCCGCGCGACATGACTCTGGCACAAACAACCTCCCAGCTAACCTCAGACTCTGATCTAAGCCCACAATCCATCCCGCTGTATCCTCTCCACTAGTAACACGATCACGTATCATCTGAGCCTCTTGGTCCGTCTGCTGGACCTCTAGCACACGTGCTATCAACGCTGGCCGAGTAACTAATGAAAACAGGGTAGCACCCGTCGCTGTCTCTCTGAGACACATATAAAACTCCCCAATCTCTCCAAGCATGTCCCACTCACATATAGCTACAGAAGCTAACGACTCGTAAGATCTCCTATTGGGCACGTCTACCACAACATTAGCCTTCCTTGGATGGTTTTACAAGTCAAAATCACAATCCTCCAACAACTCCATCTATCGTCGTTGGTGTAAGTTCAGGTCCTTCTGCAAAAACAAGTATTTTAAGCTCTTGTGATCAGAGAAAACCTCGAAGTGCTCACCATAAAGATAGTGACGCCATGTCTTCAAGGAAAAGACCACGGCTGCCAACTCCAAATCATGTGCTGGGTAGTTCTTCTCGTGCGTCTTTAACTACCGAGAACCATAGGCCACAACCTTATCTCCCTGCATCAGAACACATCCAAGACTGTCATGTGATGTATCACAGTACACTGTATAACCCAAGTCTCGCTCTGGGATAATCAACACGGCGCGCTAGTCAACCTCGTCTTCAACTCCTAGAATGCCGACTCACAGGACTCACTCCAAACAAACACAACTTCCTTTCACGTCAGACGCAATATCGGTGCAACAAATCTCGTAAAATCCTTTATGAACTGCCGATAGTAACCTGCCAAACCCAAAAAATTGCAAATCTCAAAGACACTCTTCGGTCGCTCCCAACCCGTCATAGCATCAGTCCTCGTCGAATCCACAGCTACTCCAAATGTCGACACTACGTGTCCAAGAAACCTCACCTCAGACATCCCGAATTTGCACTTATCGAACTTCGCATACAAGCGATGCTCTCTCAAAGCCTGTAGCACAATACGCAAGTGGTCCTTGTGTGCCTCCCTCGTGGGTGTATATAAAAGTATATCATCCACAAACACCACTACAAAACTGTCCAGATAAGGATGGAGGATCCGGTTCATCAAACTCATGAACGTGGCAGGAGCATTCGTTAGACCGCGCGGCATAACCAGAAACTTGTAGTGACCATAGCGAGTCCGGGAGGTGGTCTTCGCTATGTCCTTGTGCCAAATCCTCAATTGGTGGTATCCTGATCTCAAGTCAATCTTCGAGAAGCAGCTCGAACGCTTCAGCTGATCAAACAAATCATTTATCCTCAGCATCGGATACTTGTTTTTCACTGTCACCTGATTCAGCTTCCGGTAGTCGATACACAATTGTAAGGATCCATCCTTCTTCTTAGCAAAAAGAGCAGGAGCTCTCCACGGCAAAGTACTCAGGCGTATAAACCCTCTGCCAAGCAACTCCTAAAGCTATACCTTGAGTTCAGACAACTCAGCGGGTGCAAAACGATAAGACGGTATAGATATAGGAGCAGCTCCAAGAACTAGATCAATAAAGAACTCTACCTCACGGCTCGATGGTAACTCAAACAGATCGTCAAGAAAGACATCTGAGTAGTCAAAAACCACTGGAGGTAACTCTCTTCGACTCCCAACTACCTTATCCATCATAAGGGCTGAAAAGAGGAAACCCAGGTTGCCCTGGTTCCGCATGGCGCTGGGCGAAGACATCAAACCCTCATCTCGGTCTCCCACAAAGCAAAAACAATCTCATGCCGGTGTACAAATCGTTACCCTCCGTCGATCGCAATCGATAAAGGCACGATAGGTGGTCAGCCAATCCATCCCTAAGATGACATCAAACGTGGTCATGCCTAGAATAATAAAGTTAAACTCTAAAGAACGACCGATGACCTCCATCACGCAGGATCTACAGACAAGACTCAACGTTACACTCCCACTGATTGGGGTCTCCACGCTCAAAGAACTACCCAACAAATCTATTTTTAACCCCAATGCAGATGCAAAAGGAGAAGATATAAACGAATGCGGTGCTCCGGTGTCGATAAGAATACTGGCCCATGATTTATATAAACTAGAAGAGTTCCTCTGATCTTGGAGGTGGTAGCAGCAGCATCCGAGCACGGCCGGTGCTCTAGATGAACTAGGATCTACAGGAACATATGCTCTGGCCTGTCCACTGTGGCCCTGAACTGTAGAATGTCTGCCTGACTGCACTGATGCTCCCCCTTCTACAAACCTTGATGGCTAGCGTCCTTAGGCAGATGGAGTGACAGGTGCTCCAGTTGTACTCTGCATGCTCCCTCATCTGGGGCAGTTCCTTCGAATGTGCCCTGACTAGCCACACTCAAAGCATACCACTGGCTCTCTACCTTGGGCCTGCGACTGTGCCTAAATAGGCGCTGGACTTCGGCATTCTACCGCACGATGCCCTGGCTGTTGGCATCTGTGACAAAGAAGCTCTCTCTGATCTGACCTTCCTATTGAAGCTACGAGAGATGTATGTGCAGAAGACTGTGGCTCATATGACCCCATTGGATAAGAACTCGAACTAGATGTCCGCTAACGCTTGTCCTTGCATCCCCGATCTTATGCGCGTCCCCCACCTTGCTGTCCCCTACTGTCCCTGTCTCTGCGCGTCTTGTTCAGAGTGTCCTCCACCTTCATGGCGGTCTCCACCAACTATGTAAAGACTTGCATCCTGAATGCTGCCACTCTGTCACGAATAGCGGGCCTCAGAACTGTCTCAAACCGCTATGCACGGAACTCATTAGTAGACACAATCTCCTATGCAAACCTGGACAGGCTAGTAAACTCAGCCTCATACTCAACCACTGGCATCATCCCCTGAGTCAGGAAAAGAAAGTCCTCTCTGTAGCGATCCCTTAAAGTCGCTGGAAGTATTTCTCTAAAAATACCTTCGTGAACGCCTCCCACTGTAGTCTTGGCGAACTTCCACCACATATGACCACTCTCCCTCAGTTGGAAAGCAGCAAAGGAAACCCGGAGATCATCCTCCTCAATCTGAAGGGTATCAAAGATCCTGGTAACCAATTCCAGCCATTCCGTGGCTACCGTGGGATTGGGATCCCCAAAAAAGGTAAGAGGGTCCAGACGGCAAAACTCACGCATCGCAACCGTTGCCCTCGGCTCAGGTACGCTCTCTCACCCCTAGAGGCCTTAGCCAGCTGTTGGATGGAGCCTATCATCTCACGCATCAGACCTCCGTCAATAGGTCCTTGGGGTGCATTAGCATCCCTAATATCTGGGACTGGAACGTCCCTTTGGCCAGAACCACGGCCACGGCCTCATCCTCCCCACATGGACATAATTCTATACGGAAGCAACATAATAGGATAAGCATCCATACAGCATGTTATTGTTAATGTAAAAGACATATCACATATAAGCATGCTAATATATAGCCACTTAGATCATGTCATCACATCTCACATACCAAGGAGAATGGCAAAAAAGACTCGTCACTCCGGATAACCTACTTAGATTCTGAGCTAGAAATCACGTCTGCGAAATACGTCTCTAACATGGCTCCCAAGTTTGTTAATCCAAACACCCGAAGGCAAGACTAATCAATCCTAAGGTTCAACCTCTATGCCCACATATACACAACCATCATTCTAAACAGACTATCATGCTTATGTAAGAAAACTCTTGAACACATGCAATCCAGCACACATACATCCTCACAAGGTGATGTACCCTCTTTCCCATGGCTCTTAAGTATTCGAACCCATAGCTCTGAAACCAAGTTGTCACGCCCCAAATACCGCGATCACGCGAAAGCCCACCCGAACACCGTTTGAGAAAATAAGATTTGTAGTTGAAAAACCGTCAACTCAAAAATATGTAACATTTGAATAAAAGATCCCCATAGTTCCGCTCTCATAAATAGTATACATACAGTCTCATACATGAATAAATATATCGCTTCAAGGCATACAAAACCCAACTTCTAAAATAGGCATCGCATGTTGTAGACACCCCAATTTGACCCCGCCTAATCTTAGGCGAATACGATGATGAAAACAGGTGGAATAGTGCCTCAGTACGATCCTCGGGAGGTGATCCAAGCTCGGTATTTGAACCCAGTC